>PYAF01005619.1:502170-537768 GCA_007407185.1 Glycine tomentella
ATTGTTTTTCTTTAATTTTTGTAGAGTTAACTATTGTATGTGTATATAGAAGGTTTTATCGGTACAGATATTTATCGTATCAAAAATGCAAAAAGTCACTAAGAATTTACCTTTTTTAAAAGTAAGCATTTAATAGGGTGCATATTTAATACCTTCACATCAAATGCCATTAGGAATTGAACACAGTAAAAAAAACACTTTTTATAAAGCATTTTTGTTAACTATTTCTCAAATTCAATAAATATTTTGTTTTTATTAAAAACCATGGCGGAAATACATTGTTCACAACTAATGCTATATTTTTAATAATAAAATTGTCTTTTTGTCTTTTTAATATAATTATAAATAATTTTTTATACATTTTAATTTTTGTATCATATATTCATTTACACACAATAAAAAAATCATATTTTAAAGAGGTTAAAGCTTGATATGAAGAAGAAAAGCAAAAAGATAAACAAAATCTAATAAAATTTATTATTTTGAGATAATATTTTTGAGTAAAATATTCTTTACTATCATATGTTAACCATTTAAAAAAATTACCATATAAGTAAATGGGAGAAGGATGTACATCGAAAAAAAAGAAGGAAAAAAGAATTATAATTTACAAATTCCCTACACCTAAAAGAAAAAAAATTATTATTGCCATCCATCTTAAGAGTGACACCAAAAGCTTTTTCTATATCTCATTATAAGAGATATCATAGAATTTATTTTTTCAATAAGAAAATTGAATTAATTTTTATTTGAAAATTTTAGCTATATATTTCCTAAAACTGAAATAAATTAAACCAAACTCTTCCTAAAACAAGTGGGGCCATCGTATATGGTGGGACCCTATATAGTGGAATATTCTTGTACGCGGTATTATGTTATATGTTAAATATATTTGCTGTGATGAAAAGTAACCGCATTGTCTTATGATTATATTTTGGGGGTGTTAACCATCCTCATCATTTCTACTTTTTAATTTTCTTTTTGCATCTTTAACTGTACTTCGCCACCTATATATAAAATCCTTCTGCAATCTCCCTCTCCTCAAATCTAAGTCTCTTAATTTCTCTTTATCTCTAATCCCTCTGTGTGTGTCTCTCTCACTCTCCCTCATTCTACCATGGCCTTGACCGTAGAAGATCAAAGTTTGCATGATATGAACTTCTTATTGGAAAATCATTCATGGGATCCCTCCAATTCTGATAATTCGGGTGAAAGTAAAGAAAACACGAAATCACTTGATCGGGTAGAAGAAAAAGATGAAGCTCTCATGAATAAGAAACGAAATCGAGACCAAGGCAATATTACTAGTGGTGAAGGGAAAGGTGATGAAAAATGTCGTGAATCTGATCATGAAATGCATATATGGACCGAGAGAGAAAGGAGGAAGAAAATGAGGAATATGTTTGCCAGTCTTCATGCTTTGCTTCCACATCTTCCTTCCAAGGTAAATATCCAATAATCAAGTTCATTTTCATTCTTCGTGGTTGAATAAGTTCAAGGATAACCAAACAATTTTATTATTTGTGAATATTTCCCTTATGTTGTTATCCTCGCATGACATGACTTTATATTATATGTCTTCTTTCTCCGATTTTATTTTGATCCTTTTCTAAAAAGGATGTCTTTTTCCCATGAAGTTTATCTATCTTATATATGTCAGGTTCTTAGCTTTTTTCTATCCTTTTCCAACATGGACAACATAGAAAATAAAGGAACATGTTAAACCTCTCCATCTTTCCATGTTTTTTTTGACGAGTTTAAAAGGATCTTACTTGAATCCGAGGACAATTAAATTATCATCACATCATATAAAAGTAACTTTGGATAAGGAAATTTAAAATTTTAATAATTTTAAATCCTTCAATTGAAATTCTTTTATTTTTAAAATTTTGTATTTGGATAAAGAAATTAAATTTTTTTCATTTTCAAAATTTTGTGTTTGGATAAAGAAATTGAATTTCTTCATTTTCAAAATTTTGAATCTCATGCACGGAGAGACGTGTGAGGTGGATGTTATGGGAATAGCAGAGGTTGAAGCACTTGCCAACGATGGAGACAGAACAAAGAGTGATACGGTGGAAACTTCTATAAAAGAAAGAATTTCAATTTCTCACATTTAGAAGGAAATTAAAATTTCATATTTTTAGTTGTTTAAAATTCTTTTAAAATTTCAAAAATTTAAATTCTTCATATAAAAACATCCAAACAATATAATTAAAGAATTTTAAATTCTATGATAAATTACTTTTCTAAGTTAAAATTATTTATCCAAACACACTCTGAATAAATTTCCTAAATGATATATCTTTGTATACTTAATTAACTCTATACATTTTTATATATGAGAATCAAAGACAAATCTCAAAGAGTTTACAACTCACATTTATACATTTGAGCTTATGTATCTCAACTAAAAAAAAATTGAACAAATACTAATAAATTATCTTATACAAAAAATTAGACCAAATGAAATAAATAAAAAAACACATTTTAATGCGGTTGATATGGACCTGTTTGGATAAGCTTCTCTAAAAATATTTCTAAAAGAAGAAAATAAGAAAAAAAAAATGAAATGAGTTTTTCCATAAATAAAAATAAGCTCTCCATTAACTAATTTTTAGAAGTCCATCAATATAACTTCTCTAAAAGATGAGATAACATCTATAAATTAACTAATGAAAAACTCATTTTAACTTATAGAGAAACTTATTTCATTTTTTTTTTACTTTCTTCTTCTAAAAGTATTTTTAGAAAAATTTACATTCAAACATGCCCATAGAATTTGTTTAATAGAAAGGACTAGAAGGTTTCAATACGGTAAAAAACAGTGTAGTTGGATGAATGTATGTTGTTCGGTTTTCATCTAATAGTTGACATTTAGCCACATCTAATTTACACACAATATGAGTTGTAGTTTCACTTGTTTGGGCCTTTGGCCCTCTTTACCAAAAAAAAATACACAAGATCAACCGATACACATTTTGCTAAATGTAATATTTTTAGTTACATTGATTTCAACTTTATCTAATTACAACTTTTGTTTGGAAAAAAATAATTCCAAATCGATTTAATTACAAATTTATTATTATTTGTTTTTTGAAGAATTATTATTATTATTATTATTATTATTATTATTATTATTATTAGTATTATTATTATTATTATTATTATTATTATTATTATTATTATTATTATTATTATTATTATTATTATTATTATTATTATATAAATTGAGTGATTACCGTTACTAGAATTATCTCTACCCAAATACCCACCTCACGACAACCCCCAAAGTTAATCTTAGGTGGCACAATAATTTCTTTTCTAACATATACTCTGATGTTCGATCTTTCGTAGGCTGATAAATCAACCGTTGTGGATGAAGCAGTGGCATACATCAAAAATCTTGAGCAAACCCTGGAAAAGCTAGAGAAACAGAAACAAGAAAGGGTCCAATGTGTCTCCACTTTTGGGTGCGAGCCATCTATGTTTGTGACTGGTCAGGGATCTTCTAATAACAACATTTCCAATGCAATAATTGGAACTACTTCAAATGCACTTTCATTCCCTGTAGCTTTTGACAAGACTTGGGCTTCTTCAAATTTGGTCTTGAACATTTTTGGAGATGAAGCCCAATTCTCCATTTGTGCAGCCCATAAGCCAGGCCTCATGACCACCATTGGTTTTGTGTTGGAGAAGTACAAGATTGAGGTCATAACTGCCAACATTTCGTGCATTGGTTATGGAAATGCTTGCATGATTCAAGCCCATGTAAGTTTGAAACTCAATCCCCCCACCATATCTTTTTTCTTATTATGCATGTTTTGTCGACTTTATTTTTAATTCAAAGTTACTACTTACTAGACTGTTTTTAATTCAAAGTTTTGATAGTTAAGACTTAAGAGTGACACCAAAATTTTATTATATATATCTATAAGAGATATCATGGAATTTACTAAAATTGCATTTTTTTTATTAAGAAAATTGAATTTATTTTTATTTGAAAATTTTAGTTATATATTTTCAAAAAATGAAATCACTCAAACCAAACTCTTCCTAAAACAAGCGGGGTCACCATTTGTTGTGGGACCCTCTAATGGAATATTCTTGAGCGCGATATTATACTATATGTCAAATATATTTGTTGTGATGAAAAGTAACCGTATTGTCTTATGATTATATATTGGGGTACCATCCTCATAATTTCTGCTTTCTAATTTTCTTTTGGTATCTTCAACTATACTTTGCCACCTATATGTAAAAGTATTCAGCAATCTCCATCTCCTCAAATCTAACTCTCTTAATTTCTCTCTCTCTCTCTCTCTCTCTCTCTCCTCAAATCTTACATATTGTCATTCAAAAGTTTTTGTTAAATTTATAAGTTTGTGTAACCAAAAAAACTTACAAGTCTGTACAACAACAATACTTTCAGGATAGTGGACGGGATGGAGTCAAACAATATTATGTTTGGTATATACATGCAAGTTAATTGTTCTTCCTTCCTAAAGTCGATTTGAATCTCTTAGGAGACAATGAAAGAACAAAAAAAAAAAATCATTTAGTACATACACGAGCACTACGAATGTAAATATGATTTACTATTAACTCAACTAATTAATTGTTGATCTTACAGGGAAAACGAGTTTCACATCAGTTCCTAGATGCAAATTCAGTAGAGGAAATTTACAAGCAAGCAGCAGGAGAGATTTTGCTATGGATCGCTTAAATTTTTGGATGATAAAAACTTATATTGGTATCATTATGTTTTGTGTGGATTTTTAGTTTTCTTGAAACTATTAGTGGACTTTTCACTTTTATGGCTTAACTGGCAATGGTTCTGAAAGCAAACAAATATATATATACTCTAATCTTTGTGGTTTAAGGTTTAAACTAAATGGTTTTGTGCATTTCATAATCGTTATCTGACGATCTTTTCAAAGAACATTCTTGAACTTAGTTTTTTTCTAAAAGATTTGTTGGACTTTATGCTTATGTCTATGAAAAAGGTATGACAATTTTTCAAATGCTTGTTTAAATGCCAAAGTTACTTAACCTTTATATATATAAAAGCAAGGCATTTAATTCATAAGGACACGAGTTTAACTCAATTTTAAAAATTCAACCAATAATCAACTCGATCAAGTTATTAGACTATTATGACTGAATTATTAACTCACTAATTGAATCACATAATTTGATCTCTATAAAAAAAAATTAAAAATTTTATATCTTATCTTAAAAATAATTTTCTAATTCATAACTTGATGTCTCAATGATACATGATAAAATTATAATACTATAAATAAATATATTTATTATAATAAATTATATATTTGATAAAATATTTTAGCTATTTTTTTTTTTTATCGATCAACACACATCCTATTTGTTATAAATATATTCATAAAGGGATTTGTTAACACACATCCTATTTTTAGTTGAGTGCGTTACCAATCAACACAAAAAAAATTGAAAAAAAAAATCTTTATTTTAATTTTAATTTATTTATTTAAGAGGTATTATAATAATTTTAAACTTAATTTAAAAAAAAAATGATTTCTCTCTCCTCTCTCTTATCACACTACGTATCAGTGGATTTCTCATTATCATTTATCCCAATTCTTGGTACGATTTAATCTTCTTCCTTCATCATCTTCATATGTCACCGACGACGATAAATCAAACAGAGTACATAACCTTAGATTGTGCATCAGCCGGTTCATCGCGTCTCGGTTTGACGTGCCGCCACTGGCCACCATGCTTTCGATCAGTAGAAAAGCCATCCTAACCTTGCTTTGTGAAATCAGTTTTTTTTTTTTTTTTTTAAGTTTTTAGTTTTCATCAATTTTTGCCTTTTATTGATTAGTTTTTTTTTTCTATATATTTTTGTTGCTTTTATCTTATTTGGTTTGTATTTCATCCTCTTTTAAATTATACATATGTTTTTAGTCTCTTTAAAAAAAATTAATTTGATTTTTGTCCCTTTAAATTTTTTTATTCATTTTTTATATCTTAAGTTTGACACGAATAACTTTTATTCTTCAAAATGATTTATATATTTTTTTATAGACGAGCGAAAAGTGATTTATATAGTAATTTGAAAATCAAGACTATTACATTTTAAAAATAAGAAGAAAAAAACGGACAATTTTATAGAAAGAATAAAACCAAATAAATTTCAAAAACTTAAAAAAAAAAAAAAAAACTTATTTTATCTTATATTTTTATATGTATGATAATAAATAATATTATTTTTTAAAAAATAATTTGCCTCCTCTGATCCTGAATTGGCCAGTATCCGCAACAACGCAGTCCACAATGTGTCTTGAATCTACGCGTAGGTATTTTGGTCCTACGACAATGTGTCCATGAGCAGCAACATGAATGCGGTGGAGAACGATGGCTGTGTGATCTCTGATTACATGGTACAGACGATGCTGACGCAAGCAAACCACCCAATAGAAACTGGGTTAGTGGCGTGCATCTTCAAAAGTAAAGCGGAAAATGAATTATATATATATGTAAATGACTCATTACCAATCGTAATCCTTGAGACTATTTTTTTCCTATTGTTTTTTTTTTTGGCATTTAAAATTTAAATCAACAGGTTGGGCTGATGCTGTTGCTACAACCAGTACCATGTCCATGGAGGCGGGTTGGGTTGGAGAAAACGTAAGGGAAACACGTTAATAGGTGAGATACAGTTGAGAGAGAAATCATGTTTTTTTTTTTTAATTAAGTATTAAATTATTGTAATACTCTTAAACAAACTAGTTAAAATAAAAAGATAAAGGTTTGTTTTTACCATTTTTGTGTGTGTGTGTGTTGATTGTTAATACTCTCAAACTGAAAATCGAGTGTATGTCTATTAGCAAATCCCATTCATCTAATTTACAAACAATATGATTCGTAATTACATATTAGACATGACTCAATCTACACAATTGGATGGAGATTGGATATCATACATTCTTCTGACTCTGCCATTTTCTAACTGTACTAAATCATGTTTAGAAACAATTTTTGTTGTTGTTTGGAGATTAGATATCATACATGACTCATGGGTAATTATGAAATGTAACAAAAAAAAAAACACACTAAAGATAGGGGATTTAACATTAACGAAAAGAGAAAGAAATTAAAACCAAATTTCATTACATTATTATTATTATTATTATTATTATTACTACTACCTTAAAGATCAAGAAAATAAAATGGATAGGAACTTAGTTAAAGTTAACAAGTTTAGATAATGATTTTTGGAAAGAACTCTCAAGTGATAATTCTAAATATACCGAGAAAAAAATATTTTCATAATTTTTGAAAAACTTTAATGAAATAGAATTCTTTTACATTAAAAATAAAGAGTCATTAATGTCACTAGAATTTATCTACTAAAATACCCACCGACAACGACCAGAGTTAAGTTTAGGACGTTTCTTTTTTCTTAAATGCTTTGACATTTTTTATTTCGTAGGCAAATAAAGCATCTGTTGTCAATGAAGCATTGAACTACAAAACAGTTTTGGAGGAAACCAATAAAACCCCATTAATTCTCGATACAATATTAAAAACAATCAATTAGTCATTTACGAGAAAGTCTTTAATCTTGTTTTAGAACCATATTGTAACTTTGCTACATCTAAAAAGGAAAACTTGCTACTATTGTTCCATCTTAAGAATGTCACCAAAAATTTATTTTAAGGCTCACAATGATAATAGATGTCATAGAATTTATTAAATTGCATTTTATATTCAGAAAAGTTAATTAACTTTTATGTGAAATTTTAGTTATATATTCTATAAAAATGAAATAAATTAAGCCAAACTCTTTCTAGAAGAAAGTGAGGTCACCATGTAGTAGGCATAACAATAAAAACCGAACCCGTCAAATTCTGTTCGACCCGCTCCAATTTCAACAAAAAAAAAAAAATCACTTTGATTAGGATTGAGATTGGGATCAGATTTTTTCCAACTTGGGGAAGCTGGGTGGGGTTTGGATTTGGGTATGTCACTCCTTATTCCGTACTCGTATCCATTCCGTTATATATATTTTTATAATTATTAATAGTATAATTATATATTTATATATATTTCTATTATTATATTAATTAGTAATTATATAATTATTTTCATGTTTTATTATTTATAATTATTAAAATATAGAATAAATAATACTATAATTATATTAATAATTATAACAAACTTAAAAAAAATTATATATTTAGCTAAAAATGTAATTTAATTCTTAAATATGTTTATGTTATATATTCTTTATTAAATTATATATAATAGTTAAATTAAAATATAATTAATAACTTAATCTATGACTTATTTAAAGTATATAAACAAATATTTTTTTTAAATATGAAATGAGTTGCTCTTGAATTTTCAGTAACCCAATAAAACTCGACGAAAATAGGATTGAATTTCATTTTTTTACCTCCCTTTTTTATAAATCCGAACTTGCCTAACTTTTATGAGAATGAGAATGGAGATAGAAAAACTCGCCCCCCAACCCGCCTTGTTGCCTTTCTCATGCAGTGGGAGGTTGGTAAGTTGGGGATGAAATATTATTCTTGTCACCGTATTAAACTATATATTTAGAGAAATTCTTTGGTGCACCTTGACTAAAACATTTTTCTTGCTCTAGTCCATTCATTGTTCGTCATGTCAATAATCTACCTAGAAAAAATAAAAATTGTCATTAATCTACCTAGAAAAATTAAAAATTGTCATTAATGTAGGAAACAACAATAACTCATAATGCTGACATGACGAACAATGAATGGATCAGAGCAAGAAAAATGTCTTGCTCTAGATGCATCTAAGAATTTCTCTTTGACATGGCGAATAATGAATGGATCAGAACAAGAAAAATATCTTGAACCAGGTGCACCTAAGAATTTCTGATATATTTAATGCATTATTTATTAGGATGCAAAGTAACACGATTTCCGGCATTCCTTTTTCAAACAAATAATATAAAACTGGGGTGTTCTTAGCCTCTCACCATTTATATTTTCTCTTTGCAACTTCGTAAAGTTTGTCACCTTAATATAAATGTATCATTCTCCAATCTTCCTCCTTAACCCCAAAACCAAACCTCTTAGCCTCGCTTTCTTTCTATTTCTCTTTCTCTCCACCTTGATGGCAGAAGATCAAGGTTCACATGATATGGACTTCCATTTGGGAAACCATTCATTAGGTTCCTCCAATTCTGATAACTCGGGAGAAAGTAAAAACAACATGAAGCCACTAAACCAACAAAATGAAGAAGGTGAAGCGCTCGTGAATAAGAAGCGATATCCAGAGAGCGCCAGTGAAAATGAGAAAGACAATATTACTAGTGATGAAGGGATAGATGGAAAGCATCCAGAATCTAATAACGAAATGTTTGACGACCTTCGTGATTTGCTTCCGCAACTCCCTTCCCAGGTATGTGTTTAATTTAGTTCATTTTCATTTGTCAAGGTTTTTGATGAGTAATCAAGAATTTTAATAATTCTATTATTTATGAATATTTTCCCTATATTAATCATTTAATGATGTGACTATATTTATCTTTCCTTCGACTAGTTTTTACACACTTTCTTAAAGGATGTCTTTTCTTCCCTTATGAACTTTATTTGTCTAATATATGTCAAGTTTCCTAGCTTTTTTCATCCCTTTCCAACACGCATAGTTTGGAAATATAGAAAGGGCACAAGACCGTATCTTTCCATTTACCTTAAAAGTCATAAACAATTTTTTAGGGAGGTTTTTTCAATCAATTTTATGGAAATTGAAAGTAATATATACTTCCTCCTCTGTTACTAATTATAAGGTTTGTTTCAGAAATCTGTTTATCTTCTTTTATAAGATTTTTTCTAATTTTTAAATATATTAATTATTTTTTTTACATACTCTTATTTAATTATTCTCTTTTCAAACATTAATAAGAAGCAATTAAGTGGATAAAGAGATAAAAAATGGATAATTTTAAAATGATAATACACATATTGGAATAGTATTATAAATGGATCAATCTAAGCCATTGGATGTAGATCAAATATTAAGCATTCTTCTTATTGTGCCATTTTCTAGCTGTATTAAATCATGTATGTAATCAAATTTGTTTCAAATTGGTTTGATTATAGCTTTGTTTGAAAACAAATATATTATTATGTGCTTTGACGAATTTGGTATTTAAACTTTAAAATAATAATAATAATAATAATAATAATATATTATTATTATTATTTAAAGATCAAGAAATAGCGGTGGGAACTTGGGCAAAAGTCAACAGTTTCAAATAATAGTTTTAGAGGAGAACTCTCAAGTGATAATTCTAAATATTCTAAAGAGAGAAAATTAATATTTTTCATAAATTTTGGAAAGTTACACTGCGATGGAATTCTTTTAAATTAAAAATAAATAGTCATTAATGTCACTAGAATTATCTCTACCAAAATACCCACTTCAAGACAACGACCAGTGTTAAGTTTAGGATGTTTTTCTAAGACGCTTTGATGATGTTTTTTTTTTATTTATTTATTTCGTAGGCGGATAAAGCAACCGTTGTTAATGTAGCAGCTAACTACATTAAAGGTCTGGAGGAAAGCCGCAAAAGGCTAGGGAAAATAACTTAGAGAATGTTCCCATATGTTTTCAAAGAAATAATGGGAACTTCAAATACAATTTTAATCAATGGGAAGAAGAAATTAGATTTTGACAAAGTATGGACTTCTTCAAACATGGTCTTGAACATTCATGCCAATGGGGCTCAATTCACTATTTGCTCGGCCTACAAGCCACATCTCTTGAACACCATCACTTCTGTGTTGGAAAGGCACAACATAGAGGTCATTGCTGCCAACGTTTCATGCAATCATAATGAAAATGGAAAGACATGCATGATTCTAGTCCATGTAAGTTTGAAACTTGATCCCCCACCATGTTTATTGCATACATACATGCATGTTAAATTTTTTGCCTTCCTAGTTGAATATTTAGGAGACAATGATAGACCAACAAAAAAAAATGAAGTATTTTAGTACTTACACATGTAGTGCCAATGTGAATATGGTTTAGTTTAATTTAACTCAATTGAATTGTTGATCTTGTAGGCAAAACAAGTTTCAGATGAAAATTCAGCTGAGGAGACTTACAAGGATGCCTCTGGAGAGATTTTCTCATTGATCTCTTAAAATTAAGGATGATAAAAAAAAAAAAAAAAAACTTGTATTCTCATCATGTTAGGAAGCTTTAATGCCCAAACTTGGACAGTTCTAAAGGCAACTGAATAAATGCTTTCATATTATGATTTTTTTTCCCCTCTTTGGATCAGTTTTCATATGTGTCGGGTTTAAGAGTGCTCAAGGTGAACCTTTGTTCAATAAATAAAATATATCAATCGTTGCTTGAATTTAAAGTGCATTGTTATATAAAACATATAAAATTTTAAGGTAAATAATATTTTTATTCACATTAAAACAAACTCACTTTTATGAGTGGCTAGCCTTTTATTGAATGAGACACAATGAGCATTCCATCAACACCTATATTATGAATTTAATTTTTTTTATTCTTGAACATTAAATTTACTCTGTCTTCAATGCTGAAAAAATATTATAATTTATTTTTTTGACATGTGGCTTCTTGATTATTTTTTATTTACTTTAACTTTAAGAAACAATTCCTCGTAGAATTACTTAAGCCCTGTCCGCTGTGGTTTCGAGTTTTTGTTTTTGGTTTTCAAATAAAATTTTTAAAACAAAATACGCTCGATAAAAGTAAAATTAAAATAGTTTTATATTCATTTTAAAAATTAAATAAATAAATTTATGAATTTGATTTTTTTTAAAAAAATACATTCTCATTATCATATCATTACTATTCATTATTTTACTCCACTCATCACAATCTTATACAATTATTCACTCTCATCCACCACTATATCATTATCATCATTATCAGGATCACGTCACCACAACCATTTCATCATCATAATCATCGCCACCATTATTTTATACTGGAGCAACATAAAATAAAATTGTTGACTCATTAATTTTATTTATTCAATTTGCAACAAATTTTTAAAAAGTAAAAAAATACTGAAACTAATTTTTTTTTAAAAAAATTAAAATTTAAAACGTAAAACCACCCAGAACGGGGCTTTAACTAAAAACAATGTTGGCAGTTGTGAATTTTGGAGCACAACATGAGGAGAATCTTCAAGCATGTTTTTTAATGAGTTACTTATTTTAAGATATTATTGCTCAATAATTTTAGTCTTGAAAAAGATATTAATGCCATGCTAGATTGTTTAAAATTAAGTTTTGTTGCTTCTATAAGAAACAATTCCTTATAATTAAAAACATTTTTTTTTTGCCTCAGTTGAAATGATTGAACTTAAATTTTAATTGAAACAAAAGTTTAAGAGTAAATAAAAAAGTTATAAAAGCGTGGCTCCTTTAAGGGTTGTTTAAAGTTATACGATTGAAGTAAAACGTGTATGAGTATATTAAATATAATGCAATATTGTAGGGCCCATTGATAAAAGATATAAAACTCAAAATAAGATGCTTTAACTACATGCATAGGAGGTGTTCTAAAAAGATATGTCACTAGTAAATTAGTATATAAATTAAATTATATTAAAATATATTAGTATATATTTATTAATATCCAATATATTAATATCTAATAAATATATACTAATTTATATTTGTTATTTTATTAATTTATATTAACTAATAATATTAAATATTAATAAATTTAATATTAAATATTATTATATTTTAAGTTATCTTATTAAATACTTATAAATTAATCAATACATAAAAATAATATTAAATGTTAATGAATATACACTAATAATATTAAATATTAATAAATGAGATATTAATACATTATAAATTGGATGAAATATGATTTTGGTTATCCAAAGTCCTCTGAAAATAATTTCATTGCATTTGGTTCTTAGTATTTTCAAAATTTTCTCTGTTAAGTTTTTATTTTAACTTTGTTAATTTTTTCTGTTAAATGTAAGTTACATCCACCTGTGTTGCAGACAATGTAGTTGAGAATCAAACTGGCGCCGTTAATACACCCGCTGATACTTTTTATACTAGAATCAAGTGTCACCACCAACAAAGGTGATAAATGAGTTTAATTGTATATATTTGTTTGAAAATAACAAAGTTGTATTCTATTTTTTTTTATTCTATAGGGAACAATGAAGGCTAATGCTAAAAATGAAAATAATGTTGAAATAGCTACTATGTAAAATCTTAACAGAAAAAATTAATGGAGTTAATAAAGAACTTTAGTTGAGAAATTTGAACATTTTAAGGATCAAATTTAATGAAATTATTTTTGGAGCACTAAAATTAATATGTGTCAATAATATTTGAAAGACCAAAAATATATTTAATCTTATGAATTATCTTACTAAATATTTATAAATTAAATCATGTATTAAAATAATACTAAATGTTAATAAATATAATAAATATACATTAATCATATAAATATTAATATATAAATTTATATTATTAAATACTTATAAATTCAATCATGTATAAAAATTTTATTAAATTTAATATATATATATATATATACACAATAATAATATTAAATATTAAAAAATAAAATATTAAAGTCTAATATATTAAAAAATATGTTATTAAATATTTTTAAATTAATAAATATGTAAAAAAATAACATATAATGTTAATAAATATACACTAATAATGTTGAATATTAATAATTAAATATTAAATTCTAATATATTATAAATTCTATGCTTAAATATGTTTTTAGTGCTTTAAATTTAGGCAATTATTTTTTAGTCCTTCAAAAAAAATCCTAAATTCTCACTTTTGCTCACTCACAAGTTGCACCTTTTGTTTTGGAGATTGACTTTATCTAACAATTGTGAGTTGTAATATAGTTTCAATGGTTTTATTCAATGCTAGTTGCATCCAGAAAAAAAAAAAATTGAATGCTAATCGTGAGTTGTAAAACAAAGAACATTAACTGTGAGTTTTTAAGAATTAAGAAGCAATGAAGCAAGAACTACATTTTGAGAGGTTTTTTTTGTTAAAAATTTAGTTGATTTTTTTTAATCACTCAATCCGATGTCTCAATCTAACCCAACTAAATTTAATTGAATTAGTTGAAAATTAGACTAAATTTAACTCAACTTAAGCTACTTACACCCCTATATTTTTTTGTATGAAATGATTATTTAGAAAATAATACGATTAAATTTGAAAAGCTACTTACACCCATAATGCATAAGATGTACTATGAGTAAAATGAAAAATGATCTGGGAAAAGCACCATGTACCTCGGCTCGTTAACATTTTTACTTAGTTTGTGTTCAAGACAATAATCACAGCTTACTTAAAATAATTACAAAGTGTACCTTATTTATAATATATTAAATTATTTTTTTAAGGAATAATATATTAATTTCTAGAAAAAATAATAAGAAAACATAATGTAATTTGGGTTCCGACGCCTTTATTTAGGCCAACGGTTTGCTAACCCAAACTCATAAAACGGTAAAATAGTTTCGACCAATTTAAAATTTTGGTGCGCCCATAGAATTATAAATTATACCATATTTATGATATTCATTCAAAGATAAATAAATTAATAAGGAAACAAATAATTTAATTTTGGTTTCGTTATTTGGATCAATGGTTGGACTTTGTTGTTAGCACCTCTTATCTTGTTACTGGCACCCCTTGTTTTTTTTTTCTAATTATTTTGACAAACGTAACCCTCACAAAACCATCCAATGAGTATTATACAAAACGGAAATTTATTTCCATAAATGGGAGTGTGCCTTTCCTATTTTAAGCCACACAATGATAAGACACATCATAGAATTTATTAAATTGTATTTTATATTAAGAAATTAATTAAAATTATTTAAAATTTTAGTTGTATATTTTATAAGAATAAAATAATTTAAACCAAGCTCTTTCTCATAAGCAAGTGGGTCCCCACGGACCCTGTATTCCTGTAAGCTGACGATGAAATATTCTTATACACACAGTATTAGGTTATATGTTTAAAGATTAATTAATTTTCTAATTTTTTCAAATTCTAAATTAGTTCTCCCAATTTTTTTTACAACTTTTATTCTTCTACTAATTTTTTTTTTGTCTGATTTTAGTACTTCGTTTATTTTTATTATTACTCAAGATTAGTTTTAAATATAAAATAAATGAGAGACTAAAAATAGATAAAATATGAATTAATTTTGAATTATAAAAACAAACGAGAAACTAAAAATTAGAATTAAAAAAAAATTGAGAGATTAAAAACTTAACAAATCTCATATTTAATGTATTTGTTAGGATGCAAGTAACGCCAATTCCGTATGAATTTTATTTGAGATGTTCTTAATCATCCTCGGCATCTATATTTTCTCTTTGCACTAAAGTTTGTCACCTTAATATAAATGTATCATTCTCGGGTCTTCCTACCCAATCTCAAACCCAACTCTTTTAACCTCTCACTTTCTTTCTTTTTCTCTCCCCCTTGATGGCAAAATATCAAGGTTCTTTTGATATGAACTCATTGGAAAACCATTCATCAGGTTCCTCTAATTCTGATAACTCGGGCGAAGGCAAAGAAAACATGAAGTCACCATTCTTTTGCTTGATTACGCTTTTTGTCCTTAATTTGGTCTCATAATTTTTCAAACGATACAATTTGGTTTCCTAATTTTCACAAATGATCAATTTGGCCCTTTCTGCCTAAGTTGACTTGATGTCATTGTTTATGATTAGCAACGGTTTAAAATTGTTGCTTATTAGTGGCAGTTATTTTTATTTATGAGAATCGAAGACAGGTGTCATTAGAGGTATTTAATTTTGGGTCAATGGTTTCCTACCCAAACTCTAAGGATGGCTAAATAAATTTGTTCAGTTAAGAATTTAAGTGGGCTATAGAGGAGAGCTCAGCCCAATTAAATTTAGTCTTATCTGTCGAGACCACAAATGAACAATAGAGATTTCCTCTTGCTAGTTCGTCATTTAATTAGTAACATCTAATCACGTCGATGCAAGAATTTTAGGCTTGGCTTTAGAACTATTAAATTGTAGTAAGTTATTTAGTAAGCGTAAGTCACCATTAAAAATGATATTTGCTTTCTAAGTTTTACATGTAAATACTTCATTTTATATAATAAAAAAAGATACACACTCCCCTAACTGTCACAAAATCAATAGTGAAACCAAATATAAATCAGACAGTGTGTATGGTAATTGTCTTATAATTACAACACACGGACGGGGTTCCATCCCCCCAAAAAAAAAAACATTCAACAGAAAAAATATAAATCAGACAGTGTGTACTTTAGATGGAAAAATTGCATGTTATCCAGAACAATGGCCACCATCAAGGAAAATGGAGCCTTCTAATCACTCAGTTCTTGACAACAGCAGTACTCCATGTTGCGTCAAAAACTTGATGCGTAACTCACGATAAGTGTACCGATCGTTCAAGTAATAATTTAATAAGTAGAGTATCGTTTCCATGAAGATTGAGGCACTAATGTAATTGTAATTATTATCTTAAAATTGAAAGAAATAAAAATAGAAATAAAATCGTTTTAAGTTTTGTGTTGTAATTTTGAATATATTGGAAACCAAATTAATTTTGAATTAAAAAGAAAGTTATGCAATGATGAAAAATAATTGCGGTAAAAACTCAATCACATTTGATCCCTACTTGTTTAATTGAATTGATAATTAATTTTACTTACTACAACTACTCAAAGATATACCTTAATTAATTGGTTAAACCCAGATTCCTCGGTCTTTTTAACCCTTTAATCCTAATTAAGAATTTTAATTCCTTAGTAACCCCTTTCGGATTAAGCTTTAAGCTGGCATATAAAACTTTGCAATTCTTCATCCCTATCCCTAGGTAATGTCAAACTGTCGCTTTATCACTTTCAGAAACTAAAACCCCAATATCCCTATTGTGAATTAAAGCCCTTAGCACATCTAATAGAGTGATCAATTCTATCAATGGAATTTAAAATTGAAGAACAAGATAAAGAGAAGCAATCATAATAACATTCATTAATATCAATCCAATCCACACAAGAGTTCACATTGGCTTTTGGTCTTTACCACAATTAAGAAGGATTAGCCAGACATGGTTATGTCTAACTCAATACAATGATAAAGTAGATAAGAAAGAATACAAAGAAGAAGAATAATCAAACCCCTCAATCTTGGCTTTCTTCTTGATCTTCCTCCATGCCTCCTTCTTGGTATTTCTACCTCCAGGTCCCCGTTTAAAACGTCTCCTTATTTCCTTATTTATAACCAAACTTGCAAAACCCTAATATCTTTTTGTTATTATCTTATCTTATTCAGTTTTCATATTTCAGTTGCTTCTTTATTTTGCTTCTTTTTTTCTATTTATTGCTCCTAAATACTAAAATAACAATAATTTATAATAAAATTAATGATAAGATAATTTATATCTATTTAAAGCCTTTATTTAATATTTTATCTTTAATTTCTTAATTATCTTATCCTAAAAACTACATATGCTAGCAGTATATCACTCCACTCTTGGTCTCTGAACTCTAAAACAGGAACTGCACTATTCTGGAATCACCGAACTTTTTTTTGTCAATGAGAAAACTTGAGAACCAAAGCAATGAAGAGAAGAGAAGAGCACGTGTGGTTGGTTGGTTATTCACTTTAGTTGTAATTCCAATAGTGTTTGAATGCAAAAAAGAAGGCAATATGCATGGGAAAGTGGCAATATGGCATGCACATATATATGCACAGTGGACAGAAGTAGTAGTAGTAATAGTAGTCGCCATTGGTCACCATAAGACGAAGACCCTTATTGCTATGTGTATGAATTGTTGTCTGCAGAAAGCATTCTTCAACTGTACTGTAGGACTGCTGAAAACAACATACCATGCACGCGAATGAACAGAAACAGCCTCATTGTCAAGCATCAATGATATCATCCTCCAAGTAAGGGTCTGTTTGATTTAAAGGAATGAAAGATGTCTAAACGTAAATTAACATGAAATATTTAAATTAAAATAAAATGCAAATGTATTAGACCAACATCAATTTTTAAAATTTTCACCTCAAAGGCATTCAAGTGTAATTAAACCAAATAATATCTAAGAAGGGAAACAATGTAAATATCAATTTGACTTCTTTTCTTGGAGACAGACCAAAAGCAGCAAGGCACAAATGAATCATGATTCATGAATGAAATCCCACCCTACGTTTGTTTCTTTACATACACTACACATACAAACAATCTCTGACTTGAAGGGAAATTAATACTTCATTGTTGATAACTCGATGAAGGTTCCCCAATCACCTCATCCCTTAGGTGACGTGTTTCACCTTGTAGAGAAGAAAAATTGAGTGGTACTGGTTGGTGTCCCAAAAGGGGGAATAAAAGATAATTAGAAAAAGCTAAAAAGGGTGACAGTAGATGATGGGTCCCTAGTGTTACATACCCTGAGTTTGAAGACAAAATAAATTCTCAGAAACAAAGTTGGGCCTCTGGGCATGTGATGTGTGAGTAGTAATAGTAATAGACTAATAGCCATCACAAAAATTGAAAAAGGGGCTGTAGAGAATAACAAATAAGCAAGCACCCATGCACCCATGTGACACCAATATTTGATTCCCATTTCCCACCAACATGTGACCATCACCCCTAATACCAGTAGTAGTATTTGTAAGCCACAACCAAAAACGATGGATCCAGTTGATAAGAATCACTATCTCATAAAAATGTGATTCAAATCTCCCTGTTAGTGTAAGAATATTATTGATAGGTGATCGATAAATATTTTTATAAATACTCAATGAACCTTAAAACATACTCTAATCTTGATTAATGTCTCAAAATCCAGCATACCTATATTTTTCGTAATTAAAAAAAAAAAAGTATCTGTAAGCAGCATAAACCATTTTTTTCCCAGTCCTTGTAGTAGGACCCTCTGGGGTCCACCATGTTCCCTCACATGTGCACCCTCTTTTCCTTTTCATTCAAAGACGTTTCAAACCCGTGCAACCCCTTCTGTTCTCTCTGTTTTGTTCTTGCTCAAACTTCGTAGTCACAGACCAGTACGCTATTCAGCTACAAGTTGATAGTTATGGCCCATACAGATAGCCCTTCCATTAGAATGCAGCAACTGTAGTTTCACTTTCACATTTTTTTATCGTGTTCTGTTCTGTCAATATTGTTTTTTTGATACACTTTCTCTGTCAAATATCAAATAAGTTTGATGTTGCCTTTCAGAGATTCCAATTCAACCCTACCCAATCCACATCTAGTATCATTTTTCACAGGGTTAAGACGAGAAAAGTAAAAATCCAGTTGGGGTCGCAGAATGGTCCGGAACAACGTTCGAAATTGATGTACAAAAGAAAGAAAAGATGGATTTTTTTTAAAAAAAGGTACTACTCTATTATCTTTCTTCTTTGGTGAACGATGGAAAGGAGTCACCAACATAATGATTATTCAAAATGATGTTCCTAGGAAGTCAAAAACACTTCCGTCTATGGAGCTAACAGAAACGTGTACTTCACCGAATGGCAGTGAATGTTTTCTTTCCACCCAATAAATAAAACCACAAGCTTTCCACATGCAAAAGCAGATTCACAAATAATACTCATAACCAACCAATTCAATCATAATTACATTCCTAAACACAAACTACTACATCACTCGAAAGTTGAAACAAAGCAAGAGAAAAGAAAAGGAAAAACCAATAGACAACAAAACAAAAGTTAGCTCTATTTTGATTTTTTTTTTCCATCTTACAAAAATTACAACTCCCTGATGAAACATTTTTTCTTTCGTTCTTCACAATAATCGTTACATACAAAAACAAAGAGAAGAAAGAAAAATAATTAAATACAAAATTACATTACAGATCTATTTATTTACCAATCTAAACAGAAAAAGACTCTCTAATTAAGCTTTCTTTTTCTTCAAATCTAAACAATTTTTTTTTCCACTATAATTATTACTAGTGTAGAAAAATTTAAAAACGGTCAGAAGGGAACCACAACGACCTGGCTGCATGCAAAATCGTCAGAATTATTTCCGATGGAATCTTGCGGCCACGAATCCCGAAGAAGCTTAAGCAGCATCTGCGCCTTCCTCTTCGCTCTCTCCGTGCAATCGCTCTGCACGAGAAGCAGAAGCTGAGTCAGCACGCCCGCCGCCACCGCCTCGCGCTGGCACCGCTCCGATTCCGTGCACAGCGAGAGCAGCGCTCCGGCGGCGTACTCCGTCGCGCGGTCGGAGATTTTCAGAATTATCTTCACTAGCATCGGCACCGTCAGCGCGTGTCCGGCGAACGCCGCGCATCCCGCCGTAATCCGGCAGAGCAGCTCCACCGTGGCCAGCGCCCTCTCCGCGTCGCACTTCTCGAAGTCCGCGAGCCTGTCGACTAGCACCGCCGGCGCGCCGGAGTCCACCGCCTTCTGCCGCGTATTCTTCACCAAACAAAGCGCGAACAAGGCCTTGATCCCGATCTTGAGCGCGCGCGGGTGCGAGATCGGGCTCCGGAGCAGATCCACCACTCCGTCGTAGATTTCGTCGACACTGCTCACCTCCTCGCGTAGCTCAGGCGAGTGCGTCCCGGCAACGACGATCTCGATCAACGCAGCTGAGTTGACTCGGACGTCGAACGAGTTATGCGTCAACATCCGCGATAGATAGCCAATCTTCATCGAATCAGATGCGAGCGAAGCACATTCCGACTCGCCAAGCGGAAACATAACGAGTAGCGCGAGCGATTCGTTTTTCAACTCATCCGAACCGTTGTTGAAAACGATAGGGAGAAGGATCTGGCGAACGTTGTGAGAGGCAATGAGGGAACGATTCTTGTCCGAGTCGCGAGCGAGTTGTCTGAGTCGGCGAATCGAAGAAAGGCGGAGGTGAGCAGGGGCAGAACCGGAAGAAGCTTGGTTGAGGAGAGAGCGAACCAAGGCAGGGTCTGCGGGCTGTTTGGGAGTGGGGATTCGCTCGACGCCAAAAGCGCGGTTAGCGACGCACCACTCTTGGATAAGGCGGCGAAGGGTGTGGTTCGGGATTACGGTGAAGTCTGTGAGAGTGGCGCGTGTGACCGGACACGTGCTGTTGCCGGTGCTGACCCATGCCTCGATGCTGGCGCGGTCGTAGGTTTGACCGGTGCAGACGGTTACTGGGTCTCGCATGAGTTCGAGCGAGATTGGGCATCTGAAGTGGTAGGGTATGTGAACACCCAAATCCAACGGTTCTAAACTCCCGGGCATTGTACTGGGAAAAGAAAGAAGAGAAGAGAGAAGAGTGTGATGTGTTTGTTGTGTTTGGTACGAGAAATGAGTAATGAGTAATGAATAATAATAATAAAGAAAATAATAATAGGGATAGCTAAATCTGAAGGCTCTGCAAATTCTCTTTAGCTATGTCACGCTTTGCTTTCTCTTATATATGAGATGAAACAGAGGAACATACCCAACAGGCACAGAGAGGGGACTGGGCCTGCCACCCCTCTCTCTCTCTCTGCCCCTTATCTGACTTCTCCCACACGTGTGGTGGCATGGCATGGCATCTAACTTGGAATCTAACCCTGGTTGGAGAATGGGGAAGGGGGATTTTGGTCAAACCAAATATGCCACTTGTGGGTCCCACATTTGCTGCCCTAAAATCTTACTCCTGTGAACATCAACTAATTGCGCCTACTTTTGATTTTCTTTTCCCCTCCTTCATTTATTATTATTGTTAGGGTGTCACTTTTTTGCACATTGCCCCCCTCTTTTTTTTTCTTTCCTTTTACCGTTTGAAAATCATGAGATTAATTATTAAAGTGGATTTTGTCTATTTTAATAAATTTTTCTTCACACGTATGATCGAGAAATCAATTCATTGTCATGTTAATTGTAAAAATTATATTTATTCTTCTAAAATAGTCTATTATTGTAAAGACTAATTTTTATTAAATGATTTTATTAATAAATAAATATTAAAATATGAGACATAAAATTTATTTTTGATTGTAGATTCTTTTAATCAAACAAATAATTCACAACTTTTAATTTATCAGAGAATTATATAATATTTAATACATATAACGATAATGATTTCAATAAAAATGTTCATAAGTAATTATAGTTATGTCATACAATGGTTCATAAGATAATTTCTAAGTAGACTTTTATAATATTTTTGATATAAAATTTAATTTCAATACTTGATTTTTAATAAGGTATCAAGATGAAGATTAATAAAAATAAAAAGTTTAGAAAGATATAGTAAAATAAAGAAATAAAAATTCATTAAAAGTGAGAATCAATACATACATGATTATCTCTTGAACTAGTAGTCAATTTCAATTAGTGATGTTGTGGGTGTTTGAGAATTTAAATGATAATGATTCAATCCATTGAAAATGAAAGTTAGGGATCTTATTTATATACTTCAAATATTAACGGACAAATTCTATGATTTTGACACGTATACAAACAATCTTCTTAAATACCTAGATCTAATGTTATTTGATGACTTCATGTATAACTGTTTCAAATGATATTTTGAAATTCGAAATGATCTTGTTTTTGAACGCTTTCAAAATCACATATACTTTAATAGAATTGTCGAAAATATCAATTTTATCAAAATGAATTCTTTTGATGACAAACGCAACTTCTTGAACTTTTAATACATATGTTGATCACTCTTTAATGCACTCATCTTTTTTTTTTCGAAAACAAGTTTCATCGAAATTGTATAAAATTCATAACTTAAACAAATTTTATATAACAAAAATAACACATACTTAAGGAACTTAGTAATCTACATATGAACGGTTGTCCCTCTTTTTCATTCTTGATTTCTTGCGTCCTTTTCATCTTTGTGTTCATGGCCTTTTTTCCTTGGCTCTCTTTTTGTTCTCTTGACCCTACTGCACTCATTGTTGGCTATTGAAGAGAAAGCTTTACACTGTTCTATTGTAACTTGTTGTCATGAAAGGTTTTGTAGTGTAGAGGAGATCAATGTGTATGATTACTTGATGGCTCATTCGATCTTTCAACATCAACGGAGTTGACTAAATCATTGTTTATTTTGATGGTGAATTAATCATCTTGAAAAAGCTTTTTCAATGAATAAAGAAAAAGTAGCAAAGCCTTTTCTAAAATTTAGAAACAAGTAGGAAGGTGCCACCCTTTTGTGAAAAATATAATACTTTTACTGATAGTATAATGTGAAGTGGATAGCATGTGTCACTCAACCATTTAAATAAATATTTTACAGTTTTTTTTATAATTCAATTGTGAAATAAATTGAAATTTACTTTGAATTTCGATTAAAACTTAGAGTTTAAAAAGTTAAAATAATGAAATGAAAAACCATAAAGCCAATACTTTTTGGGTAGAATCTAGAAAGTTAGTAGCTAATAGGGTATAATACAACCCCCCCGCCCTAAACATATAAAAGGATCCAATAACAAGAATCGCAACATAAGGTAATTGAATCGTTAGTGACACAAATGATCGTTGAAAAAATGGGAATGGGAAAAGCAAATGTTTAAATTTTACCGGTAATTAAAGGCTAAAATAAATAGACTTTTTTTTGTCCATTTACAAGTTTTGGTCACTTGCTTTTATCAAATGCTCTAGTTAATGACAAGCACTTTATCAAATGTTTTTGTATCTTTGTTACCTTAGTAGGGCACACCTTGTGCTCTACTTCTTTATTCAATAATATTTAACTTTTAAAAAAAATGACAAGCACTTTTCTGATCAATATGATCATTTTTTTCTTGATATGTTTATCCTCTCATTTTTTATATAAAATTACCAAGA
This sequence comes from Glycine tomentella, assembly GCA_007407185.1. Classification (NCBI taxonomy): domain Eukaryota; kingdom Viridiplantae; phylum Streptophyta; class Magnoliopsida; order Fabales; family Fabaceae; genus Glycine; species Glycine tomentella. The sequence continues at coordinate 526,029 of PYAF01005619.1, forward strand.
GTTTAATTAATTTTAGCATACCATTTGTGTAAAATAAATTTATACTATCAAGTAATTAATTAGAAATATTCTAGAGATGACTGTTAAAGTAATAAAACAAAATTTAGTAATTTTCAATTATATGATAACTTGTGATAAATGGTAGTGTATAAAAATTGTATAGTATTAATGTATTTTAATTAAATTTAATTAATAAATATTAAAAGGTATATCTTGTTCTTAGCTATTGATTTAATTTCCATATACTATTTGATTTAAGGATATGAATGGAGTAATACATTATTTCAAGATTTCTCAAAATAGTGCATTTAGACGACAAAATATTGAAAAGATATCTCTTCCTAAAGTACTAAATCAAATAGAGTATAGTATTAAATTTTCAGTATTATTTTACTATCTAGTTTATATAGTTGGATCATGAATTAATCAATGAGATTATGGGAATAAAAAGAAAGCATAAGACTAACGAGTTTAGGTCTAATAGAATAAATTAATCTCTCACAAACATGAATCAAAGTTTGAATTTTTATCGGAAAAAATATTTATGTTTAGTGACGGATATTATCTCAAAAATAACTCTCTAAAGAAAAAAACACGTGAGAAAGAGAAACCAAAAAAAAAAGAGCAGAAGGGAGAATTTGGAAAATAGACAAAATGAAAGGGGCAGAATGCAAATAAGTTAGAGAGTATGATTAGGTTTTGAACCGTTTGGTAATAGTGGGTAGTCAAAGGTCAAAGATGAAGAGATTAGGAAAGGAAAGTGGGGGGTTCAGGTTGTCTATCTACCTATTTATTGTGGCTAAAACAACTTTCGTGTGGATAACAAAAGTGTGGTCCCTCCTAAGTGTACGTGCTTCGATAAGTGTGACACCTGTATCAGAAATTCCTTCATCTTTAAAAATTTACTCAAAGTTAAATAATTAATTGCAATTTGAAAATTTATAAGTTCAAAATTCATAAATTAGACTATTTTTTAACAAATTAATTAATAAATGTAAAAAAAGTAGAAAATGACATAATTAACTTCATGGCTAAACTTTAAAATTTGATGGCTCTATATTTTTAAATAATTATGAATTCTATATTTTAATTTATTTCAAATTTTATCATTTTTAAAGTAATGGTATTTTTTAATTTTTTATATATATTTTTATTAATTGAAATGATATTATCTAAATTAATTATATTTTTATTTTAACAATTTTATATTATAAAAAAATGAGATTTGGGAATTTTATTGAATATTTTTTAAGAATAATATCTTTCTTTCGACAAATAATGGATGTTATGAAATTTATTTGTTTTTACTTTTTGTTAAGTGTTTTTAATAAAAATATCAAATTTTAATTAAATAAAAAATCTTTAAGATTAAAAGTTTTTTTGAATTGTGTATGAAATTTTTAATTACATTTATTAAAAAATGTAATTTTTTTCATAATTTAAATTTTTTATCCATAAAAATTAAATATATTATTAAAAATTAAAATAAGTAATGACATAAGTTAAATAAAAAAGTATATTATTAAAACAGTAATTAAAATTAGTTTGTTGATGACAAATGATGGCACGATCAGGTGGATCACCACTGATTCAAAGAAACTGTTGAATGAAATATTGGAGGCATCAAATGTTAAGAATTAAAGTAAAATAAAAATGAAAGTAAAGTAAAAATAAACGAAGGATTATAAAAGTTAAATTAATCATTGGTAATGTGTGTGGAGAAAATTTTGTTGGAAAAGATAAAATTCATTTAAGTAATATTTACATTTTGAGTATTAGTCTCATCACTTATGTCGTTTTCACCCAAAAAAGAAGTAAAAAAAATGAAAGTAAAATAAAAATAAACTAAGGATTATAAAAGAAAAATGTTAAGAATAAAAGTAAAATAAAAATACTTTCAGTTTTTTGTTTGATGGAAAAAATGCTTTCAGTTAGAAGCTAACTGTCGAAACTTTACTTCGAATACATTTCAAAATTATTTATCTATGGTACATAGTATTTCAGAAAAATGGTACAAAATAAGTTATTTTACTAAATAAGAGTGTGGTTGGATTTTTAATAAGAATATCCAAAAGTATATTTAAGAGGAAAATAAGTTTAAGATCATATTTAATTATTCCTTAAAATTATATTTGACACTAAAACAGTGTCCAAAAAATCAGTTTCGGAAAAATAATATTTAAGATACTTTTCCAAACTTCAATCTAAACTTAAGTCTATTTTGTTTAAAGAACTCTTTGACTGGTAATACAAGGTTCAATTGCATGGTCAAAAGGTGTTTTTTTTGTGCTGATTAGGATTCTAATTATGTAGCTACAAGGATGGATGACAATATTAGGTGAAACTCGGGAGCACAAGGATTCAACTCTAAGGAAGTGATTGTTTTTTAAGAAAGAAATAATATAGGTGAGAAATATTGTATTTTTTTTATATGGAATTCACACTTTTTATATTTTACTTTAATTAAAAAATCTACTTTCATTTTTATTTTATTTTTATCATTTAAACCAAGCACACTCTAAAATGTTTGTTATTTATTTGCCGTGTTACTTTTGGTAGGTATTTTATGTGGATGCGGTATATTTTGTTAGAACGAATTTTTTTTCTCAGCATCATTTTATCAGAATTTTTCATTTGAGGTTAATATCGAATGAAGTTTGTCAAAAAATAAAAAAAAATATTAATAATTTTGGTAAAACATGCAATTGGAGGAAACTCAAGAATTTAGAGTGTTGAAAAAAAAATATGATGGCTAGCTAGATACGATTCCTCATATTCATTCTTCCATGTTATTTATTTTTTAATACGTACGCATATATTATTTTATGTCAAAAATTAAGTTAAAGAACAATTCAATAACAAATTCATCGTTGTAATCTATGGCCTAGATAGATAGTCTTCTGACCTTATGTTTATATTAAAGGTTAACCTTCCCAAAACTGATTTGTCGATCTAACAAAACTGTACAATTTGAAGGATATCTGATGATATTTTATTTTTGCGTGCATCAAATAATAATTTTCTTGTCATTATTCATGTATATTTTGAAATAGTGATTTTTTTAGTTTAAATATATTTTTAGTTTCTCAATTGTGATTCATTATGTTTTCAATCCTTTAAATTTAAAGTTATTTTTCTAGTCTATTGCAAAATACTTTTTTTTTGTTCTTCGATAAAGTATGAGTCAAGCAAAAAAAAAAAAAAAAGAGATTCATGAGTTTTTATTTTATATTTTAAAATATAATTTTCCTTAATTTGAAATGATCGATCAATAAAAAATTATATTTTATATTTTAAAAAAATTAATGAGTTTTTAATTTTTTTATTGACTTGATTATGTCATTTTTTAACACCAAAAATATATTTTAAAATAAAAAATAAATTTGGACCGTCAAAATTTTGCATAAATTATAAAATTTTTATTTCATGTTTGACTTGTACTTTAAAGAATTACTAAAAAGAATATTTTGTAAATTTGAAGGACTAAAAAAAAATTAAAATTTGATGAACCAACAAAAACAACTTAAATGTAAAGGATTAAAAATATATTTAAGCTATTTTTTTAAAGAAATTTGTTAAGAATTTTTTTTTTTAAAGGATATGATGGATGCTGTTTCATGGCTGGCAACTTTTCATTATGCTTTCTCAATATGTATGGATGCTTAAGCTGAGCAATTTTAATGCAGAGAAAAGGTCGGGTTGGCTAGAATGGAAATTATACATCAAGGATTACAGAAAGTTGGTGGGATTTTCAAACAGGGATGAATCGATTCTCTTTCTTTTTGTAATGTATTTGTGTTGACATTTATAGACAGAGTGAGTAGAAGGTGGGGAGCATTTATTGGTTTGGAGTGGGTGGTTAATTTTTATTGGTAAAGGTTAATTAATCAGTTTCTTTATTATATTGATTAAATAACTAAAATAACAATACAAATTATTGAAATGTATAAAATTATATTATTTTTGATTTTTCATGTTATTTTATAATTTTTAATAAATATTTTTTCTTTAATTTTTTAACTAATAATTAATATCTTACGAATGGTTAAGAAGACTTATGGGTTATCAATGTCATAAATATCTTACAGTAATCTATCCTATTTCTTAATTTATCTGTGGGTTAAGATGTGGGGAGTACGTTATTCCATCATACATACATTATAGACTGTTAAGAGATTTAACTTAATTAATTGAATAAGTGTATGGGTGTTGAAAATTTCTGATTGATAATATATTTAATTCTTAAGGATAAAAGAAATGATACTATACTTCTCGTAACAATTAAGCCCAATTCTCAATTTAGCTTACCCAAACAAAATGGCTGGCAATTTTCAAACTTTTGTTATTTTGTTAATATTTCAAAATTCCCCAACATTAATGTCTATTATCGACGAAACATATCTTAAACAGTATTTACTGTTTATTACTTGCCTTTTTCTTCAAAATTTTCAATTTAGTCTTCACGGTACTGTTTTTCCATTGAAATTTATGTCGATGGTCTTCGGACATGTCAACAAATTAATGAAGAAAAAGTGTACACAATCAGCAAACAAATCAGAGAAAAAAGTTCAATTTTTTAATAATTGAATGGGATATTCAGACATTGAAAACTTTACATCAACATTAATTAAATTGATTTAACTTTTTAAATTTACAAGTAAGTTGTTCTTGAATAATATTTTTTGACTGGGGTTCTTGAATAATATTAAAATCATAAATATAATTAATTAGTTCATAATTTTGCGATCAGTTTAACTTACTTTGATCCAAGTTTTCACTCATTGGAAAAGGTTGCTCAATATTCAAAATACTGATAATAATGTTGGTATTATCTTTATCCAATTTTTCACTCATTGGAAAGGGTTGCACAATACCGAAAATACTGATAATAATGTTGATATGAATTGTCAATAAGCAAATTATAAGATCTTGAACTATGTTTTTCAAACTCTTCAAATCAAATGTCACATAAACATTATGGTTTATGAGTCACATTAGATTACCTAACAGGAAAAAATAAATTTTAAACATCAGCGACAATTTATGATTGTTGCTGCTTATTTTAATATTTTTCTTCAAAGTTTTTTACAAGTGATTTTTCTAAAGGTACCATGTAATACATGAAAAGAGTGGAAACTAAAATTTCTGTGTGATGATTATTAAAACGAATTCACTTATTTGTTTTTTTTTAAAGAAACTTATTTGTTTTTTTAATTTAAAATTCAGAAGAAAAAAATATGAATGAAATAATTTCACTAAGTTAACCATCCCGCCTTTTCTCATTTTGAATGAAATAATTGTATTTTACTTAAAATAATAATAAATAAATATATTTGAATATATAAATTATATCTATAGATAATTTAAATTTTGATATAAGGTTATTTTTAACTATTAACAAGTCCTTTAAAAAAAATATTAAAATTTAATTTAGAGATAGAAATACATAAAAGAGTTCCAGTTAAAAGATATAGACGAATAAAAATAAAAGGAGAATAATTTAATATGGATGAGAAACAATTTTTCTTTTTTGCTAAGGATAGTGTGTGAATTGAAATGCACCTCCCAGAAAGATAAGAGAAAAAAAATGTTAAGTGTATAAATGAGAGTGGGGAGAGTGAAAGTCTCACTCTCATTTTATTTCCATAATAAATACTCAAATTTATAAAATAAGATTAATTTTTGAAAATAAAATTCCATCATTCTATACTATATAATATGTATAATATGTTGATGCTCATGAAAATATCATGAATGCAAGTCAATGAAGTCATGGATACTACAAGACTAATAAAAAAGTCATCCTAAGGTCTAAAACATGTAACATGTATATAACTATTAACACTATTTTAAAAAAAATATTTACTATTAATTTGAATTATCATGTGATAATTTTTATTGTGACATGATATATTATCTCCAATGTTTTTATTAAAAAATCGTGTAGTCTTAAGATATATAAAAAAAATCAGTACATTATTATTCTAATTTAATAAAAGATTTTAAATTTGAATCATGAATATGTTATTGTATTAAATATTTAAATGAAGAATCTTATCACTTTTAGTGATCCTATCTATCTCAAACAAAATTATCTCTAAAAAAAGTACATATGATCTCTAAAAAAAGTGTATATATATATATATATATATAAATAGTTATAAATTATTTAAGTTTAATTTCAATATTTATTTTTAAAAGTTAATGAACTAGCTTTACATCTGTTTTATATTCTACCTTTCCATTCCAAAAAAGGTTGAACAAAATCAAGATTAAATAAGTTTTTTTTTTCCCTTCAACTATTTCAGATTTTGAGTGTGATTCTTTCATAAAATAGAATATGCAACTCCATTTAATACTCAAATAAGTAACTCAAACATATTTTTCTTTCATAAAATAGAATATGTGTGATTCTTAAAAAGTTTACAAATTTTGTTTCCATTATTACTGTAATTTCTAGACACATTGAAAGAGTTTAACCCCAATGGCTATATATAATTTATGCTTCTACCTTTTTGATTATTGATGAGTATAATAATAAGAAGAAGAAGAAGAAGAAGATGGAGGGAACATATGAGAAAATGAAATCCATTAAATAAAGAGTGTACAAGTGTATGTAGAGTTAGGTTGAAGGTAAGTACATTGCATGTTTTGTGTAGTGTTGTATGAAAGTGGATGAGAGGATTTGGACGCACGCGTGGGGGAGAGACAAATGCGGTCCGGGGCAGGGGCAGGGGCAGGGGCAGGAGGGACGCCAAGGGTAGTATGACCTTATTGTCCCCGGTCAACCCGGCAATGTTTTGCCGCTACAGCTTCTTCCAAAACCCCACTCTCTTCTTCATCGCACGTCTTTCCACCCTCTTTCTTTGACTGCCTAGTATCCTGCCATCATCCTATTCATACATGGAATTTCCCACTTTTTTTTTATATTATGTAAATACCCATTTTACTCCATCAAACTTATGAAAGTGTGACAAATTTAAATTTACTCTTCTAATGTGTAATATGACATATTAGTTCTATGGATTATAATCAATTATTTTTTAAACTTTATAATTTAATATTAAATTAATCATTAAAAATTATAATTTATTATCAAATTGATCATTTATATTATAATTTAATAATATAACAATTTTATAAATTTAATTACAGGATTAATTTACCATATTTTTTTTGTATTTTTTGACTAAATTTTATTTTATTTTACTTTTTAAAGACCAATTTATTATAGTCTTATATTTTTAGGAACCAAAATAGATATTTATTTTTTAAAACTGTTTTTATTAAAAAAATTGGTTTTGTGTTGATGGCCACAGAATAGTGCTATTGGTGAACACGACCCTGAGTCGAAATCTCAATGCTTGCTTGGGTATTGACTATTGTGGCCTAGGGATGGAAATAGGATATTGACTATTGTGGACTAGGGATAGAAATAGGTCAGACCGTTTATCAGGGGCCTTTAGCTTGACTTGTTTAAGGTCTGACCTGACTTGTTTATTATGAAGGTCAGACTTAGATTTTTTGAAAAGCCTATTTAAATAAAAAGGCCGAACTTAGGTCTATTAGGCTGGCATATATATATATATACACACATATATATATATATAGATAGATAGATAGATATTAAAATTAAAAATATATAAATCAATCTTTTAAAAAAAGAAATAAAATAAGATAAGATAAAATCTAAATAGTCTATCTTACTTAAAAGATAAAAAATAAAATAGGAAAATTTGAAATCTTTGTAGTAGGTTTGTAAAAAAGCCAATATATATATATATATATATATATATATATATATTAAAACTAAAAAAATATAAATCAATCTTTTAAAAAAAGAAATAAGATAAGATAAGATACCTAATCTCATATTAGAGTGCTCTAATCAATTTTAATTTTTTTCACGCACAAATTAAAAGGAAAGTATGTTAATATGTGTCTTTCTTTATATTAAATTTAAAAAAATGTTATGCGAATTCTCAAAGTTTCACTAATATATAATATTTATTGTAAAATAAGCTTTTTAATAGTCTCGTAGGCCAAGTCAGACTTTTAAATAGGTTAGACCAAGCCTAAAAAAAAAACCTATAATAGATAAATAGGCTATACCAGACTTGATGTTTTTAAATAAGACCAAGACCAGGTCTAACCAAGCCTGGCCTGACCTGGCCTATTTTCACTCCTATTGTGGACTAAGAATCCAAAACTTTGTGGTGAGAAAAATTCACTAGAAAAAAAATAGTAAAGCATGGGAAAAAAATACTCTTCTATCATTCAGTTAATGATCGAAAATGGAAAAAAAGGTGAAGTTTGCAAAGGATAATTATTTCAAAATATTTCATTTAAATACTCTTAAATAGTCTCTTTTTTAAAGGAAAAACAAATACTCTTAAATACTTTAAATTACTTAAAAATTATGCATTGAATAATTTTTTGTTTTAAATATTTTTATATAATTAATTTAAATATTTTCTTTAGCCTTACCTTAACAATTTATATCCACTTATATATAAATTGTCTTCGCAATATATATATATATATATATATATATATATATATATTTACTTTATATATTATTAAATGTATTTTATGACAATACCTTGTTCAATAAATTAAAAAATTTATAATCTAACTATTTTATATGCAGTACTTTTTTTTATGGACTACATGTATTTTTTATTAAAGATATTTTTATTTGAATCGGATATTATGATTAATATGGATTGTAATTTTTTTCTTCAAGTATTTATCTTAACATCATATCCAGTTAGTTAATATGAAATAATCTTATATTACTCTATTCATACACTTGCTGGTCTTTTGTATTTAATTTAACCAACCCTTGGATAATAAACTCGATTTTAGAGAAGGAAGAGTAATCTTTTACAATTTTTGAAAATTCATAGTTAATGAATTTTTATGCACGCTATTAGTATAAAAAAGTTAAAGAAAATTTAAATAAATGACCAAGAGAAAAGAGTTAAACATGTTTTTGTCCTTAATTTTTTTTTTCAAATAGTCCTTGCAGTTTTTTTTTATTTTGAATTTTTTTTTTTGTTTTGCTTTATATTCACAGGGTGGAAACCTTTAGAGTTTCGTCGCACGAAGTGTAGGAATATTGTTTCTTATTGTGCGAACTCGAACATTAGACATAATGCATGCTTAGGACTAGAACACCCTAAAGCACTCTACAGTTCTAGGGAGTCTCACACTCAATGCACCTTCGTCGATGTTAACCCAAATTATTAAAAAAAATCCAAAAAAAAAAACTCTTGTTGTACTTAGTGAATACCAAGCTTGGCTCTCTTAATGCAAACACACAATCTACAAAATTCATAAGAAACCAAATTAAAATACTATTATATTTAATCGTCAACGCTCAAACAACATGCACAAAATTTTAATTATGGTTAGAATTGACTAACCATAAACAAATAAATGAGACTATTTTGTCACTTTTTTAGTTTGCTCATACATCGTTAGTTCACAAGTCAGACCTGATTACAGTAGAATCTTCCCTTGAAACTTATACTAAACATCACTAAAAGCTTATTCATTACATTTTTTATGAAATCAATTTTAAACTCATCGTTGTAATTATTTTAAAGCACTTAAAACACATATTAGATTAACAATTGATGTTACATAAAGCACAACAATCAATTTTCAAGTTGATCAATCGACCCGGGTGTGATTGGAACCACTTCAAAGTTGTTTATTTCAATGATTAGGGTAACACCCTGTACATAAGAGACCCTGTCCTATCATGGGGTCGACAATTTCCATTTGACAACGTATAGTAGAAGATCGCGACGGTGGTGGTCACCTACAAACACCCAAATGCTCAAGTAAGTAGAAGAATGAGGAAAATGGATGAGGAAAAAAAATTGAATTTTACCTGGTAGCACATAGACCTTATATTGCCTTCATTGAGGTAGGAAAATTTGTTGGATGATTTGGCAGTTAGTTACACTACACATGAACGACATTTTATAATTTTTAGAAATTATTTAAATTCAATTGATACTATTTTTATGACACAAAAAGTAGGGTGGGTGGTCCTTCGTTAACTCCTTTGGTTTCCCTATAAATAAATCTGGCACAGTGCTCAAATGACCTCTCATGAAGAACACAGCTTAATCACCAAAGTGAAAAGTTAAGCACTAGCTATGACTCGAAATTTGTGAAATATGAACTGCAGTGGCTAACTTAGTTCTGTTCTTTTTACTCGTAGGTAAGTTTAATGAATATATATCACGAATGGTGACCCTAGTTCTAGTTAAAGTGATGCTAGTGGATGAGGTGCCGGAAAAGCAAATCAATGGGATGACTTGCCCTCGTGATTCATGAGTGAACTCTATAAAATCTAGATGCCTTTTCACTTTACAAATAGATTACACCATATATTATATTAGAGTTCCAATAAATAACAAAGATAAGCTATGACATAATAAAAAGAAGAAGAGAGAAGCTATATGAATGTTATTTACGGAGACATTTCCAATGGCACCATGTCCCATGCATGGAAAGTCTCTGGAGAGAAAAATGAGTGTGGATACTAAGCAAAGCCTTGTTGGCCTTGCGATTCGCCCTAAGTAAAAATAATATTAATGCTTGATTCGTCTAATGTGCTAGTAATTTTTTTAAGACCAAATATCTAATCTAATCTTTTGACCAATAATTGAACTCACTTTCCACTCTGTTCATACATTTGCTCACCACGTGTTCACCCTCCTACTCTGTATTTTTTTAGTCCAATCCAAACCCTTCCTACTTTCAATTCATAGAATATAGCATATATAAAATATGACAAATGATAACCAGGTCACTATGCTTGTGACATTAGTTAAAGAAAATATATATTATTAAGATGTAAAACTATATTATTTATAATTTTTTTAACGTTATCTTATGATTTTCTCAATAGAAAAAAATTATTTTAATTTCTTAATTAATACTTTAAGATACTAATTAACAAAAAACATAAAGTATAAACCAATATTGTGGGTTGGTGCGTGGTCCCCTAATATCGTCCATCTTTTCTTTTTTCAATTGCGACCTCTGACTCTAACGCCAGGGCCAGACTTTGAGGTGCAACAGTTTTTAGCATTTAGCAATGCCATTTATGTATAAATCAATGGATTTATATATACAATATACTACTATACTACATATATTAAAGCCCTGAAAACTAGTATATTTTTAAGAAATGGAAAGATTTTCAGTAGAAAAAGAAAAAGAAATGGAAAGATTTTATGGGTCTACAGCTCGACGGCGTGTTGTGAACTGCGCGTGCCAATAAGGCAATAATCAAGAATGAACTAATTTGATATTAGAATGTGGAAAAAGTTATTTGGCCAGTTGCATTACAATACATATTTATTCATACCTCTGTTTTTTTATAAATATTTTTAAATTTATTTTTATTCTCAAGTTTTTATTTGCAACAAGTTTAAAATAATTTAAATTAACTTATTTTTATATATTATACTTAGAAAATGATAAAAATAAAACAAAAAAATACATTTCATATTTATATCTTCATAAAACAAAAAACATCTACATGAGGGACAACATTGGATTGATAAAAATGTTTTAATAGCTTGTCCAATAAATAAAGACTCCATTCAATATTTCAATCAATAAATTTCCATAAACTAAATTTGAGACAAAATTATTTTCTATTTATATAAATATTGAATGCAATTTTATAAATAAAATGAAAGCATAATCGTAT
>PYAF01005619.1:537868-556219 GCA_007407185.1 Glycine tomentella
TAAGTTTTAATTTATTTAATTTGAAAAAGAATTCTAATATTTTTTCTTCAAAATTTTGCTCAATATTTCTATGAATGATTTTTTTAAAATTTAATGTTTAGAACATATTCATCAAATACAACACTTATTTACAGGAAATGTAACTAATATTTTTGGTGTCATTCTAATTATACTACCACAATTGTAGATATTTTTAATTTTGTAAAAATAAAATATGTATTTATTTTTTATTTTCTTTTCACCTTTTTTTAGTATTACATATTACATATGAAATGAAAATAGTGAACTTAAATGATTTAAGTCAATTTTAAAAAAAACTTAAATAAGGATAAAATGAAAATAAAAAAAAAAAGAAATGTAAATACACAGATTAGAATGTTAATAATCTCTCCTGAAATTACATAAGTAAGATTGGTGGCAGTAGCCAATTCAGATTTTTCTTTATTTTTAATTTTTTGTAATTAGCCGATTTAGATTCGTTTGCGGTCAAAGTTTGAATCTAGTACGGAAAATATTCCCAGATAAATTAATGCATCTGTGTCTTATATATATATATATATATATATATATATATATATATATATATATATATATATATATCTATAATAAGTCTTAAGATATGGGCGTGCATTTAAAGCATGGTAAGTGGAAATTCTAATGTACATCCAATCACGGAAGAAAATGATGCCCCGTCGTGTGCATTAAACAGATTGGGAAGACACCTAATCAATTTTTAGGTTTACGAAATATGTCTAACATGAAATAAATAAGAGAGACGGGTACTCGATCTATCTCAAGTCTCAAAGTATATATGACATAAGTCATAAGATATAGATTTTCTTACAATGGGTGACTGACTTGATACTTATTAATTGATCTCTTAAGTTTCATATTTAAGCTTTATATGTAAGCACATGACGGATTTTGAAATGTATTAAAGGAGTTAATTTTTTTATACATAATTATTTAAAATTTAAATCCTAATAAATAATTATTAAATAAATAAAAAGTTTAAAAATTAAATATATGATTCAATAATTTTTTAAAAGTAAATATCAACTCAGAAATATATATTTTTTATATTTTTTTCTTTATGCCTTTTTCCATTGGATCCGTCCCTGTTAATATGTATGAAAAAAAAATTAATCTTTGTTAAATGGTCTTATTATATAGACACTTTTGGTTGGTGTAAAAAAAATAAAGGATAAAGGGATAGTTCCCCTAAATTGGGGTCAAGGAAACTCAGTCACCGGATTCAGGAAACACTCATAGCATACTTGCGAACCACTCAACCAAAGAGTTAAGATTAAGACCTCTAAAATGTTCTAAAACTTCAACCCCCACCAATTTTACTAGCAATAGGTTGTCTTCATCTTTACGTCTATTTCCAATTGCAACTCTATTTTTAATCATAAATTGGAATTTTTTTTCTAGCTGAAATTGAATTTTGAATTCGGTCCAGTTTATTTTCTTCTGAAGGCTCGGTCCATTGTTTATTTTCTCTTTTATATTTAGGGAATTTCTATTCTCAGATCCATCCTTTACTATCCTCACCCCAACCTTTTTTAAAAAACATGAAATCTCCATTTTGCCCACTCACCAAATCCTTACACTCCTCCCCTTCCCATCTGACTTTCCACTCCTTAACATTGTCTACCAAACAACACCACCCTGCCATTAAGTTCCAAGTAGTGCTGCACTGGTCACCTTGCCCCATGAGATCCACGTTACACCACATCACATCGCACATGCCACCCTATGTCATCAAGATTTGAGTAGCACCGTTTATCGAGAACCTAGCAGCACAATGTCATGCAACCGCTTTGCGTCAATATTTGAGAAGATGCTAAAGTTTGTTGAACATTGTTGTATGTATGGATGAACAATGGTCACAATTGGGTTTGGCATGAATATTTTATCAATCGTTTCAATGACCCTTTCTAGTTTTAGTAAAGTTGTAAGGTATATCACCATTAAATTGAAGTACATATTTGTGTGACATGTTTTGTTGTCTGAAAGTTCTGTAAATGGTGTACCCCAAATTCTATACACATGGTTAGTGTTTTATGAAAAGGTGGAAGTCAATTCAATATTCCTTAGGGATTCAAATGGTATATCTAATTCATAATTGAATTTCAGAAATGCCAAATGAAATTTGGTGTATGTTAAGTATCCTTCTCAATGGAAATACAATTTTGTTTTATTAAATATACACATAATCCTTTCCGTTATTGCAAAATAGGGGTGTAAAAAAATATATAAAGGAAACACGATTTCATCAAATGTTCAATAAAACAAAATCGTATTTTAGTTATGTATTTTTTACACCCTTTTATTACAACATAAACACAATTTGGTTCTACAAATGTACGAAAAAATCATATTTTCCTTATACATGTTTTTCCCCCCAAACAATACAATGGAAACATATGACATTTCCATTGAAAGGGTATTTCTGAAGTTTCATAAAATTGTATCCAAGTGGAAAGGGAGAATAGCAATACATGGGTTTAGAATAACAATTCCCTTGTATTTATATTACTTCTATGTTAATGGACCATGCTGGCTAGAGCAGCCCGTGAAGTACCTACTGGACTGTCCAGTCTATAGTAAATTGTTAATATCATTAAATTAAATGTCTTAGTAATGATAAAATAATTAAACTACCCATCCTTACAAAATTGAGCATATTATTATTATTATTAAATTATTCTAATAATAATAATAATAATAATAAATTGTTAGCTTAACTAAATTGAATATTAGTAATAACATTGGATGTTAATTAGTATTTTTTTATTGTTTATATGTAACTAGCATTAATAAATTTTATTACTCTTTTGTGTATATGTTGTTAATATAAAACTAATTGTTAAATAATGAGTTGTAAGTTTAATTAAATTGAATTGAGTGTTAGTAAAAATGATCAATATAGATCTATATGTTGCGTTATAATAACACAAAATTAAGTTCTTTAAGCATGTGGCCAATGGTTCAAATTTCAAGTTTTTGTGTATAAAAGAGAACATATTAGGAGAAGTTAAATTTTTTAAATGAATCTCAGATTCTCAATATTTTGAAGGATTGGTTTCTGGCTCTTGACTCGAAAATATTAAGTATAAAAAAAAATACTAACTTGTTATAATATCTTGTAAAATTTTGTTCAAAAATTATTCATTTTAAATAAAAAGGAATGATTGATTTTAGCTATATTTTAAATATGATTAGATATAAAAAAAAGTCATTTAGATTCGTCACAGTCACACACCGCAAACGAAATAAATATATGATTTAGAGAGTTGAAAAACACATGTGATTTTTAACTCAAGACACAAAAAATATTAAAAAAAGTTACTTTTGGAATAACTTGATCTTTTATCTCTGTGTATGAATTTGCTCTTGTGAATGTAGTGTTACAAGTTTTTATATATGTTTAAATTATATCTCAATTTCAAACTTAACTTTTTTCCCAAAAAAATTCTCTAATTGTGAAAATTTTTCACAAATATTTTTTTTTTTGTAAAATTTCTTCATTGGAATAGAAAAAGGGTAATTATGGGTATTTTTTATTATTTTACTTTATTAAATAAAAATATGAATTTGTATATTGGTAATGGAGAAATATAACTTTTATTTTTTATTTTAAAAGTGTTGTCACACAATTTTTTGTAATATGTTGTTAAATTATTAGGAAAAAATGTGTTTTAAATTCTATACCTTCATTTAAATTTGGTTTTGTTTCTTGTATTTTCAAATCGATGAATTTTGTCTAGAACTTTTGAAAATGTTTGAATTTAGTTTCTCTTCATATTTAAACTTAACATTTAGTGAAATTATAACTGTTACAAAATTGGATGGGAGATTAAATTCATACATATTATATAAAGTTGGAGGATTAAATTCATCAATTTAAAAATACATAAATCAAAATTAAGTTTGACTAAAATTACATATACCAAAAACATGTTTTTCCATCCAATGTGTAAGTGATGTTTGTGAAAAATAACAAGAGTACGAGGCACAATTCAAACAAAGAAATAGTACTCAATTAAATTAAAAGTACAACTTATAGTTCTTCATCTCCATTTTTTACCAACACAATTTTTCAAGAAATGCATAATATGAAAGTCCTAATTATTTTGGATTCAAAACAAAAGCAGCATTGCAATGTTGGTTATAGTAGATTTTTCATTTTTATCCAATAGTATCACATTTATCATTCTTTAGATTATGTGATTGAATAGTCAAGACTAAACAGATGCGTTGGCTGAAAGAGTACAAAATTCGGCAACATGTGCTATTTGAGGGGAATTCAATACATGATGCAAAAAGTAGGAGATTAAAAAATTAATAAGATGCATACTTGTAGGCTGCAGTACTACATTGACACAAGCACATCAACAATATGCTAAACAAGTACATTTTCAAACCTCAAACATTTTTCTATGCCTAACCCTCAAACTCAAGTTGAAGGATTTGTCTTACTTATATGCCAGAAACAGCGCATATTTTCACTAGCTATGTGCCTCAATTTTCCTTCGATTCTATTTCCCCCTTCTATGTTATCCACCAATATGAACACAGACTCTCAATGTTCAGTTGTTTACATATGAAGCAATGACATCAAATTATCATCTATGTCTTTGAAGGAGTAATGATAATAATGAATATGAAGATAGATGATGATAACAATAACAACTCAAAGTGTTGATAAGGAAGAGACTAGGCACTCACCACCACAACTACTAGTACATTATAGTAGAAGTGGGCCAAGAGCTAGAGGCGAGTAAGCACAACAAATAGTTAAAAAATTGAATACAAGAAGACAACTTCATTGTGTAACCTAAAGAAATTTTTCATGTAATTTTTTACTAGATTATTTTTACTTTGATTTTATATAACTAATGGAACATTAAAAAATCAACCAAAGAATTAGCAATTAACATAAAAAAATCAAAAAATAAATTAGAGGCTTTAAAATTAACATTAACATTAAAAAAAATTAATGACTCTGGAGTGTGGAGGGTGAAACAGAACAGAATGTGGAGTAGGTTGTAAAACTCACTATACTAATGTTGTTGTGTTAGGTATTTTGGGGTTTTCTTGATGCTGCTTGTTGAGCATTTATCCAGAACATGCAAGGAGAATAGGTGAGAGAGGAAAAACGAAAAGAAGATGGATATTACTTAATGTATCTCATTATTTTTTTGTTACACCTCAAGTATATTTTAGATTGGACAATTTAGAATGCACTTGGGGTGCACCAAAACAAATAAGGTACATTAAATAATTAGCAAGGAAAATATGATGTGTCTTTCTTGAAATTAATGGGTTTAAAGATGAAAAGATGAACCTTCTTTTATTTTTTTAGATTATGGGATTTGAAATGGGGTAGAATTTGGTCTGTGAACAGCTATGCAATATATGTGATTATGGCTTATTGATATAATAAGCTAATTTTATATGTTTATTTAAGTATTTTTTGTTACAAATTAAGTTTAAATGATGATAGCAAGAGATAATAGTAATAATAATATAAACAATGATAATGGTGATAATAACAATAGTGATAACAGGATAATCATATAATGATGGTAGTAATAATGATAGCAACAATAATAATGTAAGTAATAGTGATTACAATTATGATAATAGTAATGATATTGGTAGTAATAATGATAGTGGTAACAATAGTGACGATGAATATAACATAAAAAAAATGATGATAATGACAATCATAATGATAGTGATATTGATCTATGTTTGATAGTATGAATGTTATGACAATGATAGCAATGATAAAAATAATTGATAATGATTTGATGATAGAATAAAAAGAGATTTTTTTTAGTTTGTCCTATTTATTTTTCACCTAAAATAACTTATGCACTAATAATCACTAACAATAAATTTAAATAAGATATAATAATGTATCCTATCATATTTTGTTTATCCTGGCCACCAAATTAGTATGTAGATGTTTAATACAATCTTGGTTTTACAAGTATGTAAACCAATCTAATGTATTTGGTATTTTATAATTTTATAGGACATATAAATTCATTCTTACGTAATAACATTACTTAAGGTGGAATTTTTTTATAAAAAAAAATCTCAGTGGTATATAAAATAAAAGGCTTCTCTTACAGAAGGTGTATAAATATGTCAAATATACGCAAGAATAATTGTTACTTGCATGGGCAACTCATAAATAAACAGTCTCCCAAATTCACTTCTATATTTTTCTTTTGAATGCACGTTAAATCAATGATACCATACCCTCACCACATGTTGCACACTAAAGCAATATTAAGTTCAGAGAGCCCATTGCATTTGCATACCCACTATAACTATAAAATTACAACTACACCTTCCAAAGCTCCTCTTTCAAAATTAAAATAAATAAAAACAAAAACCATTGCACTGCACCAAATGTTCACGCACATTCAGCGTTATCCCCCAAAAATGGTTTCTTCACACACTTTCTTTTCTCCTACTATCTTCTACTTAGATTTTATGAAGGGAAATGTCTATTCACAATGCCACGAGCATAGCCCCAAAAACAGAGGTGGCTAAAGACCACAACAAATAAACTGGCTTGCAATTTCGAATACCAAAGCTAGTGTTACGTGCTGCTGCTGCTGCACGGGGAGGAGTGGTTTCAGCCTCAGGTAGCTGACACTCTCCAAAGGTCATATTAGCCTGCACAAATCCAAATTCATTATAAGCAAACTTAAGAGAGTGAGAGTACTATGATAGACTATATCATCTCGACTAATTTTTATGTGACATTATTTTTTTAATTACATTATGGGTACAAAGTATTCATTAATTTTACTGATTATTAATATTCATAAGAAAATCTGAGTATCCACATGTGATAGAATCTCTTCTTTCAATTATGATTTTTTTATCTATAAAATTCAAATCTGATACCATATTTAGAGAGACCAAACTCAATTCCATTCACACCAACAATTTGTCAGTTATATGTTACATGTTATTGAATCTTTGATATAAATAAGTATAGATTAGTTGAACTACTTGTTCTCAGACTATGTAATAATTTCTTATTGCGGAGTGAAACTATAGAATTAATTGCTGCAAACCTTGCAGGAGGCCATGTTTTGACACCCACAAGCTAGATGACCATTAGCAACATCTATTGCATCAGGGGCTCCTCCTCCATCGCTCCTCTGGAACATCAATGTAATAAAAGGTTTACTATGTTTACTTTCATCATTATAAGTTGGGAATATCAAACATGGCTAATGTTGAAATACCTTGTAGAAATCAACAGCAATAAAGTTAGGCCATCGTTTGCCAGCTGCTTCATAGCATGTATTGACCATGCTAAGCAAAGGAGCTGAGTTGTCCTTGCAAGATTTAGTTACATCAGGAAGATCTCTAAAGAAATTCACTAGAACTAATGATCTTGATTTTGTGTTCATAGATGGTGACTCTGCACGATTAGGGCATGAACCAGCTTTCATGCCTCCATTTCCATCTGCAAATTGCATTCCCAAAACTCAATTACCAAAAGTACTTTTTACTATTGATTAAAATTTATAAAAAATTAGAAAATCATAACTGAGATTCACTAAATAAAGAGTAAGGCTCATGCAAATTTATGATTTTTAGTAGTAAATTTCAGTCATTAATTAAGAGTGTGTTTAAAATCATTTCTTAGAGATTATGTTAATAATATTTCTCTATCAATAATTTTGTTTCCATATTAAACTTAAAATTTAGGAAATTGTAGTACTTACATTGGTTTTCTACTAAATATCGCCACTCATAGGCTATCCCTTCGGAAGCTTCCTTAGATGATTTTGAAGTGAAGACTACTAAACGTTGATTCTTCTTGACCATATCATCAACGGTTGGCCAGTTTCCACCATTTTTGGGCATTCTAGACACTGGAAACCAGTATTTTCTCAGTCCAGCAGCATCAAACACCTTTGTTAGGCCTTTTGGAGATGTAACATAATCCTCAATGAAAATAGTAACAATCTCTGATGGGTTTGCGTCTAGAAATACTTGAATCTCTTTGAGAACATTAATGGCAGGTTGCTGCATTGTTCACATACCAGATAAATATTAATTATTGAAAGAAAATTATAATCAGATTTCATGGTCACAGAGAAATAGTGTTTTGTAATTGCATTATTGATTATCCTTAATTTGGAATAGCAATAACTAAGCCATTTATTTTTACTTACAAAAGCTGTGTAGTTGTAGCACTGGCCACCAAATGAGTGACACAGCCAAATATCATTCTGGAAGTCATACATGTCAAGCATCAACCCTCGTACTCCATTCTGCGAGAGAAATGTGAAATGTAAGCATAATTAAGGTTCCAAAGCTCTTGACCTGAAATCATTTTAGATTTCTTTTAAGCATTGGTAAATTCACAAGGGATAACTTCTCTTTTACATCGCTAACGAGAATCGAATCCCTAGATCCTTGTGAGATATGAGTTCACTCTTACCAAATGGACCAATTTATATTGACACACTCTTTTAATTTGTACTATGTATTTTTTTTTTTAAATAATGCTATACAATCTGTATAAAAGTTGGTGAATAATTTCCACCAAGTGACCAATTGTTGCCAAGCTATTCAATGAAGTTATTTTTATTGTGAGAGTACAAAATAGATGTCTTTGCTGTTTTGCTCATGTTTGAACTTTGACCCATTCCTCGTCATTGTTGTGCTTCCAACAATTCCAAACGTTTCATTAAAAAATTTAAGGGATTCTTTAAGAAAAAATAATTAACGTTTCACACTATGTCCTTAACCAATCAAATTAAACTAGTAACAATTTGAACTATTTAATCATGGAAAAAAAAAATACTACTTGTTTAGTCAATTTAGTATATAAATTCCCACATGCAAGACATTCTTGTTCGTAGGAAAGCAGATAAAAGGCTATCCTCGTCGCTGGTGGGCTTCAACAATGTAAGCATGTCATTAAGAAAATTAAAACATTCTCATTTTCCATTAAAGACCTGATTGAATATAAAACATAAATATTTTTAAGAGTTTTTCAAATGAATATATAATTTTATTCAATAGAGAAATTTTCAAAAATAATTCTAATTTTATATTCAAACAGATTTTAAGTACTTAACATATTCAACTAAATTAGTAACGATTTGAACTATTCAACCGCGTAAAAAAATTATAGTTGTTAATTTAAAATGTAAATTCGCACGACACAATCTTGGGCGAAGTTTTCATAATAGCGATTTATCCTACAGCAGGCAACCTTATAACCAACCACTTTCAGACTTTTTCAGTTAAAAAAGAATTGAAAAGAAAGAAAGTGGCGACCTAATGTTCTGTTACAATGAGCACAAAGCAGAAGCTTTACTTTCCCGGTAAGTAGAATAATGAACACAATGAGAGACACGACAAATGACCTCCAAACAACTGCTTAAAGTTTCAAAGATCTTTCCTTTACTTAACTTCCACTTTTAGGAGTTCAAAATTTTCCAAGTAACCAAGTGACAATATTAAAAAAAAAAAAACATTACAAAACTTATATGCAAGCTAGTGTTCAACAAACATATAAATTATATTTTAAGACTTTTTTCTGTAAAAAAAATATTTTAAGACTTTTTAATGTAGGTTATTTATGGCGATTATCATTTATGAAAGACTTTATTATATATGGATTGTTGATACCTAAAAAATAATATTTGTGAAAGTTTGTGATTTAAAGACTTTATAAAAGTCCTCAGTCAATGAATGTACTATTTATTATTGTAATTCTAATTGACGAAGAACATGAAAGTTGTGTTTACGTAAAAAAATTAAAAGTAAAAAAATAAGTAAATAAAATAAATTGAACTTCACTATGAACTAAAATTAATTTATGCAATTAACTTTTATAAATCTCATTAAAAGATTTAATTTACTAAAAAAAACTCGATTCATTTTAATTTCTTATTTCTCTTGTACTGTATCATGTAGTTTATCCAAAACTTAAAAATTAAACAACTCCATATAAGTTTTTCCAAAAGAAAAATGGAAAGTGATGTAAGAGAACAGAACCCACATTAAGCTGGCTTGTGATCGTGTCCTGCTGATTGGTTGGAGACAGAATAACAGAACCCGTCATTGATTTCTGACCCAAAATCGCAAATGAATTATGCGTCGTCAGCCATGAATACCGATTAAACGGCAAACCTTTTATCTATTCATTCAAAAATTCGAAACCTTCATTAAAATAGATACCATTTTCATGCCACAACAAAACAAAACTAAAAAAAAACAGAACAACAAAAGAAGAAGAAAAAGTTGAGAGTGAGACCTTCGAAGTGGGGTTGATTGGTTGAACCCGAGTGCAACGTGGTCGCAAGTTTCCATTGGCCACGCAAGTTTCGCAATGCAAACCCGAGTCGCAGTTCCTGTCGGCTACGCATGTTTGTCCTTCCTGTTTAAGAATGTCAAGTTCAGAAACTGGTTTATCAAAGAGAAAAGCTAAAAAAGGTTATTGAGAAGTGTTAAAGCTGTTACTTTGTACCTTGAGAGCAAGTAAAGAAGGGATAAGGAGTAAAACGGCGAAAAGGGTTGTTGCTAGTGTTGGCTTCTGCGAGAAAGAAAGAAAGGAAAGTGAAGTCTCTGTTTTGGAACAGAGGAAAAAACAGAGCATGCATGAGGAAGAAGGAAGGAAGAAATACCTGCATCATCATTATTTGGTTTTCTTGATGGTGTGAGAGGAAAGATGAGGTAATATCGCCTTTATCTGTCAGTTACAAAGATTGAATGCGAAATTTGAATTCCAAAGAGTGCAACATGTGAACAAGACGTATGAGCTGAACGTGAACCATTTTATAGCAGCTTTATCTGTCAAGGTGTTAACTAATGATCTTCTCCTAACCAACATAAAATAAAGTTACACTTGTACACCCTTTTTATATTAGAGGGATACTTAAAAAAAATATTAGAGGGACAAAATAAGAGCAACGGGAAAAGGTGTAAACTGAAAAATAAAACAATGTTTTCATTGAATTCTTTTTTTTATTATGTTATTAATATAAAGTGTCTATCTAATTTTGTAATACATTATTTTCGATCAAGAAATTTTGTTGATCACTAAAATCTTTAATGAGAGACTCTCATTCTAATCATATTATTTTTATTCACAAAACACAAATTTAAGATTTTATTTAAGAGATATTAAAAGTGGATATATAAATAACATATGTATTGAAATTAAAAGTGAAAGTGTATCATTATCTAATCATAAATTAAGTTTGTTAATTTTTATAATAATTATTTTAAAAATTATAAAAATAATTACTAAATAGTTTACAATACACTAATAATGCATGTCTTTCAAGCTTTTAAAATATAAATTATAAAAGGATGTTATAAAAAATATAAAAATAATATAACTCTGCATTACGCACGTATACTTTTACTTTTCTTAATTTATATACAAGTGTTAACAATATGTGTTGTTCGTATTTCTCTATACATTAAGACTTATATTTGCTTATTAGAAACAAAAGGGTCAATACTAAGTAATAGATATATTGATAATCAAATTTGAGTTCACAAGCATGTTAATTGTGATAATTCAGAATTGTTAAAATGGTTAGTCCAACCCTAAATAACCGGCTCCAATCCATATAAAATTAGGTACATAAGTACATTATTGTGAGAGGATCAAATCCTAATTTTATTCAGAATTTAAATTTACATCTACTATGTGGTATTATAACCACATTTGTAACAAAAGAAACATGAAATTTGACTTCTTAAATAATAATAATAATAATAATAATAATAATAATAATTATTATTATTATTATTATTATTATTATAATAGATAAAATATTTAAATCATGTGATAACAACTTAACACGTTTTAAGAAAAAAATATACACTAATATTAAAATTAAACTCATTTTTATAAGTATTTTATCCTAACTAACAAAGATATCTAAAAGACAACAACTAGCCACAACATTAAAAAAGAAGAAAAATGAACCAGTTGACCATGGCCTTTTGGTATCTCGTCGTGTATATCATTAATGCTTAGTTTATTTTGCATTTTTTAAAAGAAAAATACTTATTAATTGCTAAAAATTGTTGATAGTGTTTCGTAATAATTAGGTTATTTAAAAAAAAAATTAAAGACTTAAAAAAAAAATTAGCATTTTTTAAATAATTATTTATAGATAGTGAGATTTCAATCATTCAGCCTCCTGCCGTATCAATGTTATGCGTACAAGCTAATGTTGTTTAATTTCTTCCTACAAAAAGAAAAAGAAGGGGGCTCTATCTGGAGAAGTCAAAACAAGTTTATTTCTTGAAGCAATATTTTTTCGAACTCTTTTTTTTAAAAAAAAAAAAATTCCCTTGAAGCAATTCTTGTTTCGAACTCTCTTTTGAAGCTTCATTAACTAACGCATGACAAAAATTGCTTCACCGTAAGGTACAAGTTATATAGACCATAGCATTAGTTAGCTAGATTGCTTCATTTCATAGTTGGAAAGCCTTCGCAAGCTAAATGATCCAAAATCCTTTCCTTTTAATTTACAATTTTGCTTTCTAACTGTTTCACTCGTTGCAGCTTAATTAGTTTGCGTGCATAAAGTATAACACTTAACATATGTAGTTTAATTAAGGTCAGAAGTTATGAAGAAATATGGGTTTGCGTGGCTTTTAGTTCAATTGGGCGGAAAGAACCACCTTGAGACATTTTAAAAAAATAAATGGACCTAATTAAACATTTTTAACAATCAAAGAGATCAAATTAATAATTAAATCATGATACTTCATTTATATTAATCAAAATTTACATAATATATACTTCTTTAATATAATTTGATTTGGTCCTTGATAAAAAAATTTTATTTTTAATTTATTTTGGGAATAGAAGATAATATTAGACAATTCACAACAAGTCACGCTTCCTCCTTTAACCAAGTGAGTTAAACCCCCTTAATAAATAAATTATTAATTTGATTACATGATGGTAAACAAACATATCACATCAAAGAGACCATATATATAATTTGGTAGACAAAATATTCATCCAAGAGATACTTTTTTCATATATATAATTTGATTACCATCTTATTTGTTGTTTATTTTTAATATAAGTTTTGACATAAACAATCAAGATAATATATGATTGATAAAAATTAAATTTTATATAAAGTTATTTATATTGTAATAATTTGTGTAAGTTACATTAATATATTTTGATGATTTCCTTATGTGTGTAAAAAATAATTTTAGTCCCTCTAAAATTTTTCCAATTCAATTTTAGTTTTCGAAAAATTTGTAATCCTATTTTTGTCCCTCTAATTTAGAAATACTATACTTTTTTTTAAAGTGCACTTTGTGGCTGTTTATAACTATTGTTAAATGTTAATAATAACCGTAACAACCAACACCTTTTTTCTATAGAAAAAACCCAGTTATTTTTTTTAAAATAATTTAAAGAAAAAGTTAGTTATGTAATTTTCTCTAGTGTTTTTCTCTCTACAACCAAGTTGTCCCAAGAACTTTCCAAAAGCATTTCCCGAACCCCAGAACCAACAACCAAGAAAAAGGGGCCATCATTTCTTCCACAAAACTTCTTCACAATTTTGACCACTTTTCAATTTTTTTACGGTAAAAATCGAAGACAAATACGAAAATATTTATAATAATTCACTCACTTTATTCGATATATCTAACTAATATGCAGAATTCTCATATTTTTCTGAACTTTGCTTCAATGTCTTCTAGGAGTAAAAACATTGCCTTTTGCTCCATCGAGAGACATCTCACTTTTCCAGAGTGAGGAAGCCAAGCTTGCATTAAGCAGCTCAGTAACATTTGCATTATAAATGATAATCCAAAGTTTGAATAACATTTTGAAACCATTAATCTTAATTTTTTAATTCAAGAAAATTGAAAATATGAACCCAACTGGCTTGTTTAGTAATAGCAGATGCGCAAAAGGAATATCAAGTTCATACTACGGTTAAATAGTAAAGCTGCATATGTGTGCCAAAGGCCAATTGATTTGAAAAGAAAAAACAAGGGGAAAAAGTTATGTTGCTACTATACAATGAGAGCTAGTGGGGGCCAGGGAAAGAAATTAGAAACCATGCATGCAGGGGATAACATGCTTAAAAGAGAGAGAAAGATGTGTTCAACTATAATTGGAACACATTCTTCAGTGTGTAATCCTACATCTTATATAACAAAAATAATTATACAAGTCATTCATTGCATTCCTTACGTCTCAAGCAAGTTTTTATTTGCCATATCTAATGCATCTGGAGCTCCCCCACCATCGCTTCTCTAAATGTTCCATCCACAAATTAACTCCAATGAATATTATATATCAATATGTAGGTAATGGTTATCAAAGTGTTATTAAAAAAATTACCTTGTAAAAGTCAACAGCAACGTAGTTAGGCCATCGATTACCCGCAACCATGAAGCACATATTCATCATGCTAATCAATGGAGATGAGTTATCCCTACAAGCTTCTTTAGAATTTTGTACATTTCGAAAGTAGTTCATTAAGACTAGTGACTTTGTGGTTGTGTTCATTGGCAATGATTCAACACGATTTGAACAAGAACCTCCCTTCATCCCATCATGCCCATCTACAATATTAGAACTTGTCAAAATTGGCCTCAATTAATATATGCTAAATATATTTTAGATCTCTAATAAATTAGTAAATTTTGTTTTGAGTCTTTAATAATTTTTTTTTGCATTGACTTTCTAATTATATAAAAGAAATTGGTCCTTAATATTTTGTTTTAGTTTATAATAAATTAGTAAATTTTGTTTTAGGTTACTATTAATTTCTATCCATTTGTTATTAGTCTTTATGAAATTATTTTCAAATGAATAATACAAAATGAACAAAATTTATTATTTTCTAAAACAAAATTCATTAATTTATTAGAGATTAAAATCAAATATTAAGGACAAAAAATATTTATTTTATTTTATTTGAGATTCAACACAATTTTTTATTTATTAAAAATCTAAAACAAAATTGATAAATTCCTCGTAAACATAAAAGTGATTAAACATATTTTAGCCATTAATATATAACTTGATCTTGAAGGAATGGTATGGGACTCACATTGATTTTCTACAACATAATTCCACACGTATGCAATTCCTTCACGAGCCTCCTTAGTAGCATTTGAAGTGAACACAATTAGCCTATGATTCCTACGTATCATTTCTTTGACGGTTGGCCAGTCACCGCCATATTTAGGCATTTTAGATGCTGGAAACCAAAATCTCCTCAACCCTGCTGCATTAAACACCTTATTCACACCATTTCGTGATGTTACATGATCCTCAATGAAAATGGTGATGATTTGTGTTGGATGTGTTATAAGGAATTCCCTGATCTCTCTTAGAACATAAATGGCAGGTAGCTGTGAAATCATATTTCATACATCAAAATCAGGGTTCTAAAGAATGTGAAGTAAAGCATGTTTTAGGACTTTGTTTTTACGAAAGTAGTATTAAATAAAACTATTTACGCTGTAGTTTCAAACTATTTACATTCTATGATTATTTTTGTCTCCTAGGATAACATATAATGTCATCTCAAATAAATACTTTGTATTCATTTTTTATCCTATGGCAATCGATGTAAAAAAAATATTTTTAATCTCAATTATAGACAATTAATGTAAAAAAAAAATCATCAATCAAAATAAGAGACGTTGCTCTAAATGACACCTCCTCCTACAAAACAAAAAATGAACATAAAATATCACTTAGGATGACACTTCCTACATTCTAAGTGACAAAAATAATTCATATCATGTAAATAATTTTGAAACTATTCTATTTATTTGTGTAAATAATTTTTTTAGTACTAACTCCTTAAAAATCTCCGTGTATATTTAAGCATAACCAAATCAAACAAAATCAATAAATTTTCATTGTTCATGGTGGTGATATAGAAAATTTTACAAATGTCTTACAAAAGCTGTATATTTAGAGCATGGTCCTTGACACAACCAAATGTCATCTTTGTAATCACTCATATCCAGCATTAATCCTCTTACACCATTCTGCAATAAAAAATTTCCCATAAAAATTATAAACATGTGTATATGAATTTGTCTTTAGAAACTGAAATGACATTTTATCTAACACTCAAGGATAAATAATTATTTTTGTTCCTGAAAATGTGTAGCATTGATAAATTTATTCCTGAAAGGTAAAAAAAAAATAGTCTCCAAAAGTATAAAAAGTGAGACAAATTTATCTCACCGTTAACTTTCGTCTATTAACATTAGGGAACTTACCTACGTGTATGCAGGGACAAAAATGTCACAAAATTGATGATCATGTGGACATTTGGATCGGACAAAAGTTACTAATAAATACGTTCCTAAATTTAACCACTTATTAACATTTTCAGCCTTCAATTATACAATTTACTGAAAAATATATCCACAAGATTTATAAACATAATTAGTTAGTTGACATCATAACAAGATACATTCATCAACAACACATTAGACTTGGAAGTTTCTGATTATGTTATTGCAAATATTTATTATAATGTATTCTAATTATATTTATAATGTCAACTTATTATAGAGGAGGCAAGACAAGGATAGATTCTCAAATAAAAAATTAATTTGTCAAATATTAAGTGGATCATCCACAAGTAGATAGAAACAAACATGAGAGGTATAACAACTAGAATACAATATTTTTTTATCTACTTGTGAAAGATCCATTAAAGATTAAGAAAACTGATATTTTTATTTAAGAACTTACCCATGCCTTGTCTCCTATTGAGTCTTGATTATCATGTGATAAGTTGACAATATAAATATAATTATAATTATAATATATTATAATAAATATTTGTAATAACAAAATCAGAAACTTCTAAATCTATTGTGTTGTTGGTGCATGTATCTTGTTACTAATGTCAATTAATTAAGTTTATATATTTTATGAATGTATTTATTAGTAAGTTGTATAATTAAAGGACAAAAATGTCAATAAATTATTAAATTTAGAGATGTATTTGTTAGTAACTTTAGTTTCTATGTCCACATGAGTATCAATTTCATGACATTTCAATTCATGCATGTCATGTAGGCGAATTTCTAAACGTTAATATACGAAAGTTAACAGTGAGATGAATTTGTGTCACTTATTACACTTTCGAGGATTAAATTTTGTGTTTTTATCGTTTAGGGATGGATTTGTTAGTACTACACATTTTCAAAGACATAAATGACTATTTACCCAACGATTAATATAGTTTTACTCTCATTTACTTCATCTCTAACAAAATAAGATTGGCAGACTCTATGTAACATACTTTGAGTTGATCTGTAATGGAGTCTTCTTGGTTCATGATGCCCAAAATTGGAAAACCAATACTTGAGTTCCCTCCTCTCCATGCAAATGAATTATGGGTTGTAAGCCATGAGTATTGATTAAATGGGAGATCTCTCACCTATACATCATTCACAATAATCATATACAAATTAAAATTTATTAGCAAGTACAAGACAAAATAAAATAAAAAATAATGAGATAAAGGCTAATAAGGACCCTTGAAATAGGACTTATGGTTTGAATTCGTGTACACCGATTTTGCGAGTTACACTCCAGGCATTCTGATCCCAAGTCACAATCATTAATGTCTCGAGAGCATGTTTCTCCAACCTATTAGAAAAATGTTTCTCACAAAGAAAAAAAAATTAATCACTTCAAATGATGAATGGATTAACCTATGATAGAAGCTAAATAATGAATATGAAATATTCTTTAGAAACTAAATAATTTAAAAATTTACAATCACGACGCACGTGTCTATTAATAAATCAAAGCGGTCCATTTGCACCTCTTGATCAAATATTGATGTATAATATCATCGAAAAACTTAATTGATTATTTTTAATAAAATATTTTCTCTCATATTTTACTCGAATTAATGTCTAATTCATCAAACCATTTATACTTATTTCACTATATTATTTAGTGCAAGGGAAGTGACTAAGTGTCATTATTAGACTTCACAATAAATTAAGATTATAAAATAATATTGACTAGATTGTAATTTTGATTTTCCTTTAATTTTTAATCCGTAATTTTGTTTTTCTATTATTTTGCAATTGTAGTCCCTAGAATTTAAAAAATCTATAATTTTTGTCCAACTTTAATTTTGCATAATTAATTTCTTTTATTATTATATTTTAATTTATTTTTCTAAAAAAATATTAAACTTCATCACAATACTAACATGTCATTAGTCAATCGATAAGTTAAATAATTAACATATGTAAAATTAAGTATTGAACCAAAATTACGAATTTTTTAAA
>PYAF01005619.1:556319-578073 GCA_007407185.1 Glycine tomentella
AAATTAACAATTAATAATTTGAAAATGAGTCTTTATTTTTTATAATTACTTAAAAAAATTGCACTCATTTATTTCTTATATGAAAAACCTGAAATAGTATTACTAACAATGATATTCAAACAAGTTATTTGACTCAACTTTGTTTCTTATAATTAGAACAAAATTTCTCCTCTTAGATAAAGGACCATAGGTAGTATCTTTTTCAAATCCTAAACTTTAATTTATTATATATATCTCAAATACATTATAAACCTATAAGTATTTGGGTAAAAAAAATAATTCGAAGATTCTAAGTAGAAGAATATTGACAGATGATACCAAAATTGTTTAAATAGTTGATAAAAAATGGAAGGCATAAATCATACACAATTCAACATAGAAAGATTAAGAGTGCAATTAAACACTTTTTTTAAGATTCTTCTACATATAACATTCATGAATTGACAAACTATCTTGAAGTTCATGAATAAAATAAGGATGAGACTATTTTTACATAAAATTTTAGAGCAAGATTTACAATAAAAAAATTGTTCAAAACAAACACAAAAAAATAACTACACAAGCGATTATTAAGATTTAATTAATAAGTATATGGGAGGGGAAGCTCAAACCAAGAATGGCCAAGAAATAATGATAAGGTCACTCCTAAGAAATTCTATGTTCCTTCATTATCTCGAAATCTTGAGTGTTGGCCAATTCATACTAAAATGTTATTTAGTATAATTTGATAATTAAAAAAAAAACATGTATGATAAATCATAAAAAAAAGAAAAAAGAAAACCAATGAGGGGATGCCATACCTATGACTTAAGCAAGGTTTTTCTGCTACTTAAGGTTTCATTTTAGTTAGAGAGATGACTTTTTCATCAAACGTGAGAAATGACCACTTGAATTATCAAAATTTGAAAGAATTACGACAAAAAGAAGTGGTGATCGATTGACCTTCCTTAAATATCAATCATTATGTATATGAATTAAAGGTTGAATCTATGACAAAAAGATTCAAAAATTGTCATTCCTAACTTCACCTTGGAGAGTCAAAGGACGTCTATAGCTCGTGCACGCAGACCATTAGGGACCTACAAGAACTTCATCATTTAGCAACAATAGACATTTCTTACTATTTATTTGTGATTTTTCTATAATGATGTGGACAATTTTTCTTGTATAAATCATAAAATTTCTCAAGGATCCTTATAAAAGATCAAAATCAACAAAACTTTATAACTTTAAGAACTTTTGATAAAGAGCTTATTTACAAAGTCTTCTGGGATCATTGTAAAGAAAATGATATTAATAATCAAAAGTAACTTTTCAAATAGTATAAGCCATAACAGACTGATCTAACAATAAGAAGAATATAAAACATTACCAAAATGGCGAGTACGATGAAAGCCAAAGGACTACTAAATAACACTTGAGCATAAGTTTCCACAACAATAATCAATTCTCTTCACAATACGTTAACAAAAACTTCGACTAATATGACACTTTACAAAACATGGCACAAAAGAAAATAAAAGATTATTCCTGAAATTCTTTAATCGCATGGTATATCATTTCTTTTCATTCCTAAAACAAAGAAAAGCTTGATGAGAGAGTAAAAAGGATAAATTTCTCTTGGCTATGGTGAAGAATCAAAAGGTTTTCTCTTATATAATCTAACTACTTCGAAGCCATTATTAATACTCGAATTAAAGCCATTATTTTATCAACTAGATGTGAAGTAAGACTTCTCAATGGAAACTTGAGTAGAACATGGATATACAGCAACCCCAAGGATATCTAATTAATTCAAGGGAAAAAAAAGATAAGGTTGTCAACTTATAAAAGCTTTGTATGACCTAAAACATGCTTTGGGAGTTGGAAATAAAAGTGATGATTGTTTAGTAGAATAGATTTCAAATAAGAGTACTCTATCATTTCAATTCTTAAAACTGTGAGACACTGTCATATTAGTTCTGCAAATTAGAAAAATGTGAAAAAAAAAATCTAAAATTGAAACTATTCTCATTTACTCATTTTACCTCTTGATATGTGCAAATTATCATCATTATAGTCCTTAAATTTTATAACTTATTATTACTGTAGACTCTAACAAAACTAGCAACATGGACTAATACGAATAACAAATTTTAATTTCAAGAATATATTTGACATTTTTTTAATTTTAAAAACTATTATGATAGTGCTTTACATTTTTAGAGACTAAAATAGTAATTTAGTCTTTCAAAATAACTCATAGCAAGCCTTCTCTTTATATCCTAAATCAAGGCACGCATGACTTTATCATTATTTGCCTTTATGTTGATAACTTAATTTATATAACAAGCTTAGGCATGAGATGACAAACTTAGGCTTTACAGAGTATTTGTTTGGCATATAGTTATTGTAAGATCATTGAAGAAATTTTATTTCTCAAGAAAATTGAAGTATGTTGTAAATCAATAGATTTATAATGAAAACTGCCAAATATTTTAATAAATGTTACCAAGAAGCTTTTGAAATGATATGACCAGGAGAAGGTAAATAAGACTTCATATAGAAAACTTGTAGAATCACTAATAAGAACCTTACCAATACAAAGGGCAAAATTATCCTATGACAAGCCACTAAGGTCAATTAATGTTTAGGTCCCTAAACGATATTTTAATTTTATGTGTATATATAACTAAAAAGTAAAAATATTTTAAGTGTATAAATTAAAACACTACTTAAAATATTAAATTTATTGAAAAAATATTTTCCAAAATGCATTTATAACTTATAAAATATCATTAATTATTAATTTCATTGTAACTTTAGTTGAAAGAAGATTTGCAAAATTAAATTAATAAATCTTATTTGTTTTCTAATGTGTCTTAAGAAAATTGAATATTTTATTTTGTTATCAAATGAAAAATAAATTATTTCTAACTTGATTATACAAATTTAATGATGTCACTAATAAATAATAATAGGATTGGCCAAGAGTATTTGAGTTCCTATCTTAGACAAACATTATATTAGGACTTTTTAGTAATATATTTGGAATATGTATTATATAAAATTATTTTCTTTAATTTAATTTTTTTGATGTAAGATTTCTCACTTTTCTTCTTCTTTCCTTTCTCTCCTCATTGTTGCGCTCGTTCTTCCCTATTTCTTCTTCTCCCCCCTTCCCCCTTCCCCTTCCCCTTCCCCTCTGATCGAATCCCATTCCCCCTAATATGTATTATTTTTGTTGATGTATTTTTTTTTATCTTCAGTTGTTGGTTTGTTTTTTTTTTTTTTTTTTTTTTTTTTTTTTTTTTTTTTTTTTTTTTTTTTTTTTTTTTTTTTTTTTTTTTTTTTTTTTTTTTTTTTTTTTTGTTCTTCTTTATCTCCTTTTTCCTATGTGCATTTCAATTGTTATTCTTCCTCCTTGCATTTTACTGTTATCAAATGAAGGATTTTTTATTTTTTTTTTAAAACTGTGTGGAAGAACAAATTTTGAGAGTTCTTTCCTAAGACATGGATCTCCTACATGGAGATATTGATGGATGCTTCATGGATTTGGAAAAGATCAAATCTTCAATTTAAGATTTATCCCCAAGATTCAATATTAGATATGTTCTAATAACATATTGAACATATATTTCATTTTATCATAGAGAAGGCTGGATAAGAGATTGAGCAAAGTTTTACAAATAATTGTAAACGTTTCTATGAAGCCTATTTTTCAAATTAATTTTTATATTTTTCAATTTTGCAACAAAATTTTAGAAATTTTAAAATTAGAAAAGGGTATTATTATCTGAAAATTTTAAAATCGTGCACTAATTCCTAGAAATAAAATGCTACTCTAAGAATTACTTCTTTAAATAAAGATTTATGGTTCAAGTATATATATATATATATATATATATGTCACAACTTTTAAATATTTCTAAGAGCTTTATATAAGTAGGTCTTTGATAAATTGTAAATAATTAAGAACAAAAAAATAAGCCTAAGATTCAAGATTTGCTACGCCTTATTTTTTCAATGGAATATATTCTAGTTAAAACAAAGTACCATGAGAATAATGTAACAAGCAAATACGAGACTTGTGCTGATCAAAGTAGCAATGAGAAGGTAGTTCTGCAAAATAACAAAGATGAAAGTGTGAATATAGGCAATATGGCCGAGCAGAAACAATGCAAATGTAATTGCACATACCTCCATCTCCTATTTTGGGTTAACACCAAATTACGAATTACATAGACAAGCTACTAATACATATTATATATATATATATATATATATTTATATATATTTATTTATTGGAAATGAAACTTCATATATTTGAACGGCTACAAGAGAATATCTTGACTTTTACTAATCTATATTTTAATCATATTTCCATTGTCGGATCCCATTAATTTGTCTAAAATAATTGCAAAGGGTTATGCAGCTTAGAGTAATTTAGGAATGCTTTGGTCTAATGGTATTAGTTGAGTTGAGTTGTTTTTATTACGTGTGAGTTGTGTTGTTAAAAGTTAAAATAGTTGCAACAAAAAATAATATCATGATAGTGACCCAAAGAATTGAAAAAAAAAGAAGAAGGAAAAACAATAAATAAAACGGGGAACTATTCAATTATTGTAATATGACACGTCTATAGGACTAGTATAGTAAGATGTCCCTCTTATGCGAAGAAAAAGCTAGAAAAAAAAAGCGGGGGTTTTTTGCTATTGTTCCTAACACTATTATTATCAGCTTTTTTGTTACAAAAAATCTTATTTGTTTGTAATATTAGAATTGAAATGGAAAATAAATTTATATTCAAAAGATATGCCCGCCCTTTATCTTCTGCATTTAAATGATACAATATTCATCTTGTGTACTGCGTAGAATGTTCACAAACAAAAGCATTTTAGATTTTATCAGATGGATGAAGAACAGTTAGATATATTGAGCATGCTATGTTTCAAGAGAAAAAAATATTACCCAACTTAAATAATTTAGTTGGATGTCCTATATGATATTTGAATTTTAGAAATTTAAACAAAAGAAAAGATATCCAGACAAATGATCAAACTATATATATACACCCTCGAATGTATATGTAAGCTTTCATGTATTAATTTTTTTTAACTGCATCTTTGATATATTAATTAACTGCTTTAAGAATGTTTGAAATTTTTAGCCTTTAAGAACATAGATTGGCCATTGCTATTATGATTTCACTAAAAGATACTATACAAAAAGAGATTTTGTATTAATTTGTGTTTCAAATTTGCCTTGCCTAACTTAGAACACATCCTCCCAAATGGAAGATTTTTTATATAGAACACCCGGATTCACAGAATGTAGAACTAGGTGGGCTGTTTTGACAAATAAATAGCAATCAGCAGTACAATAATTGCTTTGGTTTAAATATTTTTTTCGTTTATGCTATATAGTATTTTTATTTATTTATTTTAATCTATATAATATGTGTGCTTGTTTTATTTTTTATCTAAAGTGATTTAGATAGCGTTTTAAATAGTAAAAAATAATAAAACAAGTCAAAAATGGATTATCTAAGGATTTTAAAGAAAAAAATAAAACAAACATATTTATCATGTTTAAAACAAAACAAAAAAAAATTCAGGGATAAAAATGAAAAAAAAAACTAAATTAGAAGAATGAAAAAAAGTATTTAAACATTTTTTGATAACCCACATTGGACAAATAGTTATATTCGACAAAATAAAATAATTAACAAAATGATAACTAACTTGTTTGGTGATAGAAAATGAAAATAAAATTGAATATACATGTGAATTTGGGTTGGCTTATAGTAACGGGGTTTATACAATTTTCAATATTAGTTGTAGTGATTGGGTCTAGCGCGCTGATCTACTACTGGTCTATATTTTTTAAAAACTTTTTTCATAATCATATCATATCAATAACAAAACAGTCAATATGTAATATAATATTTATATAAAATTATTATTTTCGTTTTATATTCTGTAATTATAATACTTCTACATTGAAAAAATTATTTATTAACATTTGTTATTTAATTTTTTTTGTAACATAATGAAACTCATAATAAATATATCTTAATTTTAAAGCCTTTTTTAATATGTAAATTAATCTAATATAAAATATCCAGTCCAAATAAACAAGAGTATAAATCATTATTAAAAAAAATAAAATTGAACCTCATAAAGGTCTGGTCATTGTGCATTAGGCTGCGTGGGCTTAATAGTTTTTCAAATTGAACTAAATTAAAGGACTTAAGAAAAAGAAGAAGAAAAAAGTGAGCTAAACTAAATTAAAATGAGTATCTATTTTTTTTTTCACATAACTCGAAACATTTGTCGCAAGTTATTAACCTTTCTAATTTGATCAAATTGAACGTCTTACAAATAAAAGTAGTTTTAAAAGAGTTCTTACATACATAGTGTTCTTTTGTTTAAAATTAGAACATTTAATTTTTCAGTAAGGAGATATTTTTATAAGTTTTGATTATTTATTATGAAATTAATTATCAATGTAGGTTTTATTCACACTTTAAATTTATCATTTCTTCCCAACAATAAATTATATTAAGGATCAAATTTAGATTCTTTTTCACGTATTCGATATATGATTGCAATATCATTAAATGGGGGCTCACGAGATAGAATGATTACTTCTAAAATTAAATTTTAAATAAGTTTTTCAACTCCTGATTGGAGTGGTCGTGAATTTTTAATTTTTCAAAATATAAATTTTAAAATAATACATGTTGAGTAAAATCAAAATTGAATTTATTTAATTTTAAAACACTTTTAATTCAATTGTTAAAACTAAAAAAAATGGTTTGTGTTGCATATTTCAGGATACAATTTCTCAATTGGAATTATTTAGCCAAAACAGATAAGAATAGCTGGCACACTTATTGTTACCTATTATACAATATTTTTTTGATCTAGTCTCGTTGGCTTTTTCTATCCCTAACCAATAGGTTTTGCACGTTAGTCAACATTAACATTTCTTAATTGATACCTTTGTCGGGCTTACTCACTTTGCTCGGCTGAAGTTCGTTATTGGACAAATGTATAATGAAGTTCGTCCTTTCTTTATACATTCAAACTGCCCAAAATAGTCAAGAATTGAAAAGAACGTTTTTTAAAATTGAAAAACTATATAGAAAATAAATTTAAATGTAGGAAATCAAAAATAAATTTGACCCAAAATTTGAAAGAAAAAAACATATTTGACTCTTTAATTTACAACTAGGATAAAATTACAATTATTTTAGATCATGTATATCTTTTATCAGAGATAATCGTATTTATATTAGATATGATTATTATAGATATAAAAGATCTTATTTCAAATATTTAACGCAACTACATACATAAATTATATTTTTTATCGATCAATATTAATGATTAATTTATTATTAACTTCGAACCCAAAACATCTTTTCCCTCCTTTCTTCCTTCATTGCAAAGTCTGTCTTATAACTCCATTATCCCTCTCCAACACAAAGTTGTATGTACCATTAATAGTTAATAAATAAAATAGAAAATTATGAATACCAATATTGTCACACTTGTAATGATTTCTTCTTCTCTTTTGTATGACTAGTACATGATATCTTAATGCAAAGTAATTTGGACACGTTTGATAGACAAAGCCGTGGGCAAAGAGAAACAAACATGCTCCAATGTAACAGTATGAATGGCATTCTACGCCATTGGGTGCTGTCTGCGGCCACCATATAATACGGAATGCAACAAACACATCACATAATATAGGCACATGATGTTGTATGTAGCAACAGAGGAGTAATAGGGTCCCACGGAACCTCACATGGTGATGCAACTAAATCCATGGCATATATTTTGGTATGATTTATGAGTTGATGGAGACCTTGGAATTGGAGGCCCTTGTTATTTAGCCGTTGATGATGAGTGTGACAAACTATCTTGTCTATCATCTAAAACAAATTTCAGTAACCACGTAAAGGATTTAGCTTTTTACATTCCATAAGAAAAGAATCTCACTCTCTGCCGACGCTGGAGAGTGGAGTCACTCGAAACAGATAGGATAAGATACATTTTTTTTTATTTGTTTATAAAAATCAAAGACAACAGATATTAATTTTTTTACAATAATTTTAAAATTATGTTCTATTAATTAAATTAGACTCTTTCAATAATTTATTTTTTAGCTTAAGGTTGATCTCTTCAATTATAAAAAAAAATTGGTCTTTTAAAGAGTTTTTATCAAATTCAATTGGTTATGTATCAGTTTCTTTATTTTACTAATAATGCAAATTTTAGATGACATGATAATTTTTTTATCTGATAAAAGGACTAACTTAATCTAACAATTTTTTTCCAATAGATTTTCTCTTTTGAAAAGTAATTTTGTTTGAGACATCATAATTAGATATTAAATATGAATCATGTAGTGAATATTAGTTGTTTTTGTTAGACTTGGATATCTCTGTTATCCAAGATGATTTAACCTAATGAAAGCATGTTAGATTTACAACATTTAAAGATATGTACAGAGATGCTCCACAAGGAGAAACCTCGATTTCTATATATATATATATATATATATATATATATATATATATATATATATATATATAAAACCCTCTTGGATAAGAAGGTACCCTTGTCGCTCCATATTTTGGAACTGGGAAGTTCCATCTGCACAATTTTATTTTATTTTCAAAAAGAATACTCAACTTTGTTGATACTAAAAAAAGCACTTTAAAGAACTAAAGTAAATATTTTTAGATTTGAGAAACTAAACTACAATAAAAATGAGATGAGAAACAAAATATGTATTTTAGCCAAACAAATTTTATGTACCTAAAAAGAGATTTGCAAATAATCAACACTTGTAACAAATTAATTAGCCATTATTAATTATTGAAGTACTAAAAGTGAAAATGGAGGTGTTTGATTGAAGCTTTAGCATTGAGAAAAGAAGGCGGCGGCTAAATAAAGCTCCAATAGCATGCCCAAAATAGAAGTGCATTGCTAGTTGCAAGTTGCAACAACGCACAAAAATAATAAATAAATGAAAATAAAATAGTAGTAAATCAAATTTACCCTCATAAATGCAGCAGCACCATGATCGGAAGTGTCTGTCCTTCATAATTGTCTGAACTCGTTAGGACATAATCACAGTATTATTTGAACAATGTTAACGTTTTCAGGTATCAAGTTTATACAAAAAAAATATATATATGATTTCGTACAAATCAAACTTGTTATAATTCAACAACTAGTTAATTTTTTAATATAGTTACCTTATATATTCAGTAGAAACTAGTGAGTTATAAATATTATATTTTTTTGTCTAAATTATATATATTTTTTTATCAGAGATAATATTATTCAAAATAAGTATAACTATTATGAATAATAAAGTTTTTTTTTAAAATATTTAACAAAATTTCATATCCAAAATCCAAACCTGATACTGCTAATTAAACTGAAACACTCTCATATCTAGTTTTATAGATATCATATATTCAACAACTAAGATTTTAATGTTAATTTAAAATTCATATTTTACAAGTTTGATTTGAATTTTGGTGCTAGTATTTGCCATTAGGCATTAGCTTCGAGGTCTGAACAGCTATCACATGAACATTTTTTGAGAGTGGCATGGCATGGAATGACAAAAATGAAATGGGAGCCTCTGGTGTACTGTGGAATCAGAAACAAAATAAAAGGTGTACCCCACGAAAGCATCAATTAAAATTGTTGTTCTTCCTCTTCAGTGCGCATTTATTCAGAGCCAAACAAACAATAGTACAAAAAACCCTCTCACTCTCACTCATTCACACACACAAACAAACCATCTCTCTCTCTCTCTCTCTCTCTCTCTCTCTCTCTCTCTCTCTCACACACACACACACACACAACACACACACACACACCGGTCTTTCTCAAAAGTCTAATAAAACCTATTGTAGCAGCAAGAAGCTGTGAAATGGTGTTCCCAAAATGGGGTGGTTAACACTTAACACATAAAAATTAACACACTTGTATCTTGAAGCCCTCAAATAAAATTCATCTTTGTTCTCTTCCAACTCCTCCACCATGCTATGCTGGCTTGAATCTTTGGTGGGATTGTTGGCTTTTCTTGGAATACAGCTTCCTGTCATAATGGCTGGTTAGTTCATTCTTAAAGTTCTTTTCTTTCGTAGCTTTGCTTCAATATCTTTCACCCTTTTGCCTTGTTATTATGCTGGTGCATTGATTTATGGAATCTCTTTTACCCATCTTGGGGGTAAGGAATGGTGTCAACTGTCAAGTTAGGAATGAATGAGAATGGGTGTATGTGTATTTATTAATGTGAATGTGAAAAAAATTGGAACTTGTGTTTGATATTCTTGCAGCATTTACACATTGGTCGTAGTAGTTATGATTGCTTTTCCCCGTTGCATTTCATTCTTGACCTATTGGGAAACTAAAATAAAAGGGATGAGAAAAAGGATTGACAGGTGTTAATGAATCTGGACATTTATGCACTTTGTCAATGTGTTAATAACTTTTCTCTCACCTTGTTTTCCCAAAATCAATATTGCTTGAACACAGGAACAAGTATCTTGATGGAGTTGTGGTCATAACATATGCTTTTACCACCAGAATGGTTGCAGAAATTATTATAGAGAATTTTCAATTTGGGAAACTAAAATAAAAGGGATGAGAAAAAGGATTGACAGGTGTTAATGAATCTGGACATTTATGCACTTTGTCAATGTGTTAATAACTTTTCTCTCACCTTGTTTTCCCAAAATCAATATTGCTTGAACACAGGAACAAGTATCTTGATGGAGTTGTGGTCATAACATATGCTTTTACCACCAGAATGGTTGCAGAAATTATTATAGAGAATTTTCAATCCACTGCTCTTACAAAATCACAATTACTCTAGGTTTGCTCATAGAGGACACTGAGTTATAGTACCTTCTAAAGAGCAGAAAGTATAAACATTTGACCACATTTAATCTATAGATTAGAAATTAGATAAGGTTATCATTGCACACCTGGCATTCTCTGTGGTACTTTTAAATGGTTATAAACTATGTAAAACGGAAGTGTTCAGAATTGTGATGAAAGTGAAGGTATTTTATTGGTGATACAAAACAGTTACCAGTATCCATTTCAGATAGATGCTCTTCCACATTATTTTTCCATATTCAAGATTTATACATGGGGAATTATGACTTGGGCAGGGAGCCAAAAAATTTAATGGTGCACATATTGTGAATGCAAACACTAAACAGTAATAATCAAAGAACTATGCATTCAAAACTAATACCGCAAGAATGCCATGAAATGAAACTAAGATTGGACTTATTTCAGGGTATAATTTTATGTCCTGCATTCTGAATACTGTCACAGAAACAGGATATGGCTGTACTCTGTACAGTTTCTCTAACCATTACCATGAGGGAAATGGCTAAGGAATCGACAAATAGAAAAAAATTATTGGTAAATATTTGGAATTTTCACTTTTGATTCCTGAACCATTTCCCTTAGGGTAATGGTTAGGAAACCTGATATCTTTATATCTTGAGAATTGTGCATGTTAACTTTATGGGAGTTAACATGACTGGTCAATCTTTTTAAATGTACTAGTAGTAAACTGTTGGCAGTACAGGTGAAGGACTATAAATGTGATTTAGTGGTCTAATATCGCTGCTACTTTTGCAGATTGCCCTTTGAATTTTACTGGTTCAAACTTCACACTGGCATCCTCCCTGTGCTCTAACCATGGTGACAGGGGAAAATGTTGTCGCTACATTAACACTAACGTTGCAATTTCTGTTGCTCGTTTTGCTAATGCAACAGGCAACCTAGGGGTCCCTCAAAATGCGTCTGACGTCTGCCTCCAAACCATATTTCAAACCTTGGAACTTAATGGAGTTGCACAAAATGCAACAGCTTTCTGTGGTTTTGGGACAAAAATTCCTGTTAATTATGAATGCAAGGGGAGAGCTAATGTTGTCCAAATGCTGCAATCCCCCAGATTTACGGAGGTCACAAAAAATTGCAAAGCGCCACTTGGAGAGGAAAATAAATGTAAGAAGTGCTTAAATGCCGGCTTTGGTTATCTGCATCATATCGGAATTGAAGATAATATAACACTAAGTACATGTCGTGATGCCACTTTTGCTGCACTAGCAAGCCAAGTTGATGAGACATCTATTATTGACATTGCAATTTGCTTCTTTGGGGTTCAAGGACTTCTCATACCTCCTGGTAAGAACAGTTTTAAATTAATTTTTTTAACAGGAATCAGTCTGATGCTCTCCCTCTGCAGGTCTCTCTCTCTCTCTTTTTTTTTTTTTTTTATGGTTTTTGTTAACTCTTCAGGTCTCTCTGTGTGCATGAGTTCCTTCATGTGTTAATGCTACTACATACATTATATAATTATGTCTATGAGACTTATTATGATGTGAAGCCGGTAAAATAGATGAGATCTCTACTTTAGAATGCTATAGATCCTCTTCATAATCATTTCTTACTAAATAAACAATTGTTGCACAAATCCCTTTCTATTGGTACGATAGGAAAAGTATAGAAAACAGCATTAACTAAATTATGGTTGGATAAACTGTATAAAGTCTAGTTATAATAATTAATGTGTGCCAAATGACTTCTCTTTTTGTTTTCTTTTTACCCTATTAAATATTCATTCCACCGATACAATGAAGTCTGTGTATTTTTACCAATAAAGTAAAATTTAGCTGATCATGCTTTTACATTTGTGATGCCAGTTTCAGAGTCATCCCCATACTTGCCTGCTCCCAAGGCTTCTCCAAGCCCCCCATGGGTTGCTGATGGCCCAAGTCAACCATTGTTAAGTGCACCTTTAAAGGGAAACCACCATTCATATCATTTGACATTAGTTCCAGGTATTGCTATTGCAGTTACAGCTGTTGCTGTTATCACACTCATAGTC
Organism: Glycine tomentella; assembly: GCA_007407185.1. Lineage (NCBI taxonomy): Eukaryota > Viridiplantae > Streptophyta > Magnoliopsida > Fabales > Fabaceae > Glycine > Glycine tomentella. Next base: position 569,247 of record PYAF01005619.1, read on the forward strand.
TTGATAGTTCTAATTCGCCAGAAAAGCAGAGAGCTAGACGAGCCTGATAATTTTGGTAAATCCTGTTCGAAAACCTTACCTCCTTGTGCAACATGGAAATTTCAGGAAGGTAAGGTTCTGGTTGATCACACTTGTTCTGTTTATTTCTTTCTTAGAAGTGATATATTGAAACCAGCACTTTATTTTTTCTTATTATGCTTCCTGTTTGGGGTGCGGGTGTGGGGGTGGTATGCAGGTTCTTCGTCTATGTTTCGAAAATTCGGCTACAGGGAGATAAAAAAGGCAACAGACGATTTTAGCACTGTCATTGGCCAAGGGGGATTTGGAACTGTGTATAAAGCTCAATTTTCTGATGGACTGGTCGTAGCAGTAAAAAGGATGAACAGAATATCTGAGCAGGGGGAGGATGAGTTCTGCAGAGAAATTGAACTTCTTGCTCGGCTGCACCATCGGCATCTTGTTGCTTTAAGAGGCTTTTGTATTAAAAAACGTGAGAGGTATCTGTTTCTGTGTGCTTATTATGTTCTTTGACATCATATACCAATGAATCAAACCATTCTGCATCTTTATGGCAGGTTTCTGATGTATGAATACATGGGAAATGGAAGCTTGAAAGATCAACTTCATTGTATGCCTTTCAATATCTATACATTGTTCTACCTTAAAAAACATAACACACACACACACACACACACACACACACACACACACACACACACACACACACACACTCTCACTCACATATTGTTTTGAATTAACATATTTACGATAATATTGGTTCGATTACAAATGGAACATCCATCTTCCCCCCTCGTGCTTGTATTCATTTTCAGGTGGATCTTATGTATGTGCTTTTCTGCATCTTTTTTTAACTCAGCACTTTCAGCCAGACTGAGCATGACAATAAAACATGTTATGCACCAAATTAATTGCTTTAAAGTACTGAGGAAACAGATCAATATCTTAGCTTGTTTTCCCTATTAACCCCTTAATATATTTTGTTGATTTGTTCAGCCCCTGGTAAAACACCTTTAAGTTGGCGAACTAGAATCCAAATTGCCATTGATGTTGCCAATGCACTGGTAATATCTCTTATTGGTTTAATTTCGAGATTTAGCTCAATTGACTGGCCGATTGCTTTTAATCCTCTCTTTTCTTTATTCTTTTATTTTATGGATTTTAATTTTCCATCTCATTCTCGTGCAGGAGTACCTCCATTTCTATTGCGATCCTCCTCTGTGTCACAGAGATATTAAATCCAGCAACACTTTACTGGATGAGAACTTTGTTGCTAAGGTTGGATGACCCTCATACTGCATGCCACCATTTCTAATGCTAATACTCATTTTCTTTTTGTAGTCCAAGAGTTCAAAATAATGCAAAATTTATATGATGTTATATATGGATAGTGCAAATCTACACTCTCCCATCAGATGCCGTTAAGTATTAACTAACTCCTTTATTCCTGTATTACGTCATTTCACAGATAGCTGATTTTGGCCTTGCACAAGCTTCAAAAGATGGCTCGGTATGCTTTGAACCTGTAAACACCGAAATCCGGGGAACTCCAGGTATAAAATTCTTTTCTTCATTATATTTATTTTAACTGATTTTGGCTTTGTACACAATTCAGAGGATAGTTCTATATCCAGGGAACTACAGCCATCATTGACAATACTTAATTTTGGATGTTAAATTCAATTCCAGGTTATATGGATCCTGAATATGTTGTTACTCAAGAGCTCACGGATAAAAGCGATATATACAGTTTTGGGGTGTTACTACTTGAAATTGTGACAGGAAGACGAGCCATTCAAGATAATAAGAATTTGGTAGAATGGGCTCAACCATACATGGAATCAGACACAAGATTATTGGAGCTAGTAGATCCCAATGTGAGGGATTCTTTTGACTTGGATCAGCTCCAAACAGTAATCTCTGTAGTAGTATGGTGCACACAGAGAGAAGGAAGGGCTAGGCCTTCGATAAAACAGGTACTTAGGCATCTGTATGAGACATCAGAACCAATGCACAGCGAATTTCTACAAGCAGTTGAAGATGAAGAAGGTCAGGGAAGTCAGCATAGAGGCAGAAGAAGCAAGGGGAAAATGCTCAGAAATGAGGCATTGTTTCACAGCGGAGATGGAAGATATCTTGCTTCATCTTCAAGTACGTCTCGGTCATATTGCAGTAGAACCTTTTTACTTGAGAGTGGCTCTCCACAGTCTCCGCCAAATATGTTCTCTCTATGAAACAATCTTTAGGTTCTTCAAGTTGGCTTCAATTTTGCATTTCTCATTTACTCACTGGTGGATTTGTTAGAAGTAGGAGAAACTCTTTTAAGGTGTCCATATATTAAAATCTTGGGAGAAATGAGAAATATAGTGTTTTCTTTGCTTTTATTATCCCCATTGGCTTGCTGTTGTACACAGTTTAAGTTAAGAAACACGAGCAATGTTGATGATTATTATACTATACTTTTGAGAAATTGTTTTAAGGGAACCGTTCACACCTACACAGTGCCTGTAATTGAGGCTTTTTTTAGGACAGATTTCAATTTCATAGTCAGGCATGAAAATTTCCTCTTTGCAAGGCATGGTTCGAAAGGAGAAGCTCCAGGTCTTGGTATAACACTGTTTGACAGTTCTAAACTTGGAATGCACAAGTCAATAAGCCATTGTATCTTTCTTGACTAAGATACGGTAAATGGGCCATAATTGTGGTAAAAACGTGAAAAACTGAGTCCTAAAGAGTTGCTTCACTTTGAACATGAAAACATGATTTGCTACCACCACATTGCCACTCCCTCTGCCGCCTGGCTGGTCAGCCACCATATTTGCAGTGGCAACCTTTTATGACATTTGTAAACTGTAAAAGCATTGGTAGACATTGATATTTAAACTTTAAAAGTACTATTACACGAGTTTGATTCCGTATAATTTTTTTCTCCTTACTAGCTATAGGTGTTGATCCTTATTTTCATAAAGGATAATCCCTTTAGTTTCTTTTTATTAAGATATTCAGTAACGACCATAGTCAATCAACTCCGACTGAAACTTGGTACAGAACCATAAATGGAATGATGTTCAACTAGTAATCAGTATCACGAAAAGTCAACATGTATGGAAAAAGTGTACATTGAGATAGAATACAAGATAGAATGACAAAAGCCACTACTCGTACATGTCTCCCGATTCCTATAAGTAGCTAATCGGCTGCAGAGACTGGAAGTAAACACAAACTTTAGAAAAGATTAATAAAATACATGCAGGACAGTGACTAAAAAAAAACACATACGCCCAGCATATCATTTTTACAAGACATCTAAGGAGTAAAAACACAGAAAAGGATGAGGTTGCTAGAGAGCACAAGTAATTCCTGAGCATAAGTTTAAAACATCAGAATGGCTAAAGTAGATGGCAGTCCGTTGCCGAGTTTTCTAACCACCTACAGCAGCCAGGAACTTCTTCTTGCTTACTGGTTCCTCATGCAATACCACCACATCACTCACTTTCTCAAACAAATCTTCCAACTTGTCCACACCAAATCTCTGATATTCCAGTTGTTTCTTGTATCGCTGCTGGTATATAGCCTCAAAACAACCTAGGAATATTCGACAAGAATAGCTTACCAGAATCTCTTGCAGCTCGTACTTGAATTGCTCAATAAAACGATCATCAATTTCACATTTGACGGCTCTACCCTGATTGCCCTTTCCTATGCAACTTCTTTCATCATGCTCTTCGATGACTACTCTTTCTTCATCTGAGAACTCATCTGAAGAGCATCCACCAGTGGCAATATTCACATTCTCTTCCTGGGCTCCCTTTCCTTTCTTGTCTTTCTTTGCCAGAGAGAGAGGAGGAGCACTTGGGCCTGCCTTCCAGTTTCGGAGATACACAAATTTACGATTTCCTTTCCCTTCTACAGCCAGGGCATCGCCCATCTTCTTGAAAAGATTGACCAACTTTATTGCTCCATATTCAGATACATAAAGAGGTCTCCCATAAAGTTTCTGGTACTCTGCTGGAACTCGGGCTAGAGGTAGGCATCCTCCAAAAAGTTCGAACAATCTTATCAGCTGCCCCTTGAGACCATTTAAATCCCCAGGCTGTACCCATAATTGACATTCATTAAGGTCACTCGAAGGCATCATAGACCCTCCTGGAACATCATTCAATACAGATGGAAGGCTATGTGATCTCATAGTTGTTGGCAAGCAAGTCGTGTTTGATGTGCCATTGTTGTATTCAGACAGAGATTGTGACACCTTTGAGAATTCCCTTGAGTTATAATAGCTCTGTGACATACCTCTATAAACTATTGCTTCTTCATTTTGTCCATCAGAGTTGTCATTGATATGGCATCCCATCAAGTGTCCAGCAAGTTCAACTGGACCTCCACGGGGTGGCACTAAAGCCTTCGAAGGGGGCACAAAGCCTTCTCCACGAACCACACTAGGCCAGTCCCAAACAAATTTACCAGCATTGCATAGGGCAGAAGAAACACCCACGTTAGCAGGGATGACAAGAATTACAGTATATCCCCGCTGACCAAGAATGTGAAGTGCTGGTGCAAAATCAACATCCCCAGATATAAGCATGATAGAGGACGGTGGAGGGTTGTCAAGAGCAAATAAGAACATGTCGACCAAGATAGCTTTATCAGCAGCATCTTTTCTCCCATTGGGAACATCAATAAGTTTAACGCCAGTTCTCTGACAGCCCTCTCTAAGTCGCCTAGGGAAAGCATTGAAATCCCCATAAGCAGAAAACATCATAACAGCTCCTTTAATTACTGGGTGCACCCGTAAAGCCATTCTTATATTACCTGCTACATCCTCAGGGCGTACATCACATGGAACAGGACAATTTTCAATATCCCACAGGATTGCTACTGGGCCATCTAAGGAGCTATAGAGTTGCTGGTTTAAAGGACATTCAAGAATGTTTGTGTTTGATTCAGTCATAGTCTTCCCTTTTTGTTCCAAAGTGTCTGAAGCTATTATAGGTGTTGATTTACTTGGGGTAGCCATCAATGCACTAGAAAATCAGATGTTCCTGCACACAATGGAGTGAAGACATCATTAAACAAACAAATCCCCAGAAACATCTTATTGCAACATAGTGAGAAGGTAAGACTATAGGCATGAATACTCTAACCATAAAACACAAAATAGACACACTTGATGCACCATAAAAAAGAAACAAGACCTACAGAACTAGAATAAAAACAGATGTTTTCTGTTCAATCAGAAGCCGGTTAAGACTTAAAGAGTATCTATTCTAGGAAGTATCGTGTCAACACAGGCTAACAAACAGTAATTAAAATTTAAAATCACTAGAGCAAGAAGCAGAACTGCCTCAATACCAAAGAAAGCGCAATGTAATATATCTACTAAACAGATTCCACAATGGAAATCAATGGTAAGGATATCAAACTAAGGACTAACAAGATTATTGAACCCACCTACCCCCCAAAATAAAGATTCTGAAATATATTCAAAAGTCAAAACATAAAATGATTTCATCACATAATATGATTTACATCCATCACTTACTTTATATGCATCAATCCATGTATTTAACATAAATTAGAGGACAATTAGGGAATCCCAATTATAAGACGATGATGTCAAGCCAAGTTCATTGTCACAGTATCACAAGGGTCTATAATCACTTAATGATGTCCCCCACTGATTGAAAACGACATCAACAAAACTCTACAACGAATATTCACAACCCCCAACTCTTACCCCCACATCACTGCATATACTGAACGAAGAGCCAAGACCTCATTCCAATTTCATTGAGATCAACACTAACAACTAAAGAACCCAAATCAAAAGAAACACACTTTATGCAATTTCTACCCCTTATCCCTACAACAAAGCACTCAAAACACACAACCAGCAAAAAAAATTTGATGTTCCACAAACCTAGGTCCGGCTAAGCAAAATTCAGAGCAAAGAAATTCCATCAGAAAAAAAAAGCACATATTTGAACAGAAATCAGCAATATTTATTCCAAATTGCCCATCCATACAAGCCAGTTAGCAAAATTGTTCTAATCAGAACCAAATCGGAGCAAAAGTGTTGGAAAAAGCAGGGAACTCAAAACCAAAAATCCCACAGCACGCGTTATCTAAATCTATAATATAAACATCTTTCACTGAAACCAAAAATGAAGAAAATAAATAAGACAGATACCAAATAATTAGTGGCAGTAATTGGAGAATAATTGGGGGCGTAATCAAATCGGATGCTGCAGAAACATGAATCCGCGTGCTGATTACGGAAGCAAAAGAATGATGAATACAATCCCGAAGATGGATACCGTACAAGAAACGCGTGATATTATTGAAGAATCGGATAGAGAGTTGAGGAAGTAATTAAAGTAACAAGGATACGGCTAGGTGTGGCGTGGTGTTGTGTTGGGTGGGTGCGTTTTTTATTCTGGGATTTCTCACTTTAGTGCTAGCCGAAGGAAAGAGTGAAAGTGAAGAAGGATTAATTGGCACATTAGGACTTAGGATTAATCGAGATTTGAATATTTTACTATAGTTTCTTATGGCATTATTTCTTTTTTTAAAAGTTTCTTAGAGTATTTTTGGGTAAAATGTTGACCAAGAATATTAAATTCAAAATTTGGTTTTTATTAAATCTTCCAATAAAGGATGTAGATATATTTTTAACATGAAAAATGAATTTTGATAGAAGAACTCTTAATATATGTATATTGTTCAAAAAAGAATAATTATTTTTCTTTTCTCTAATATCTCAAATGATATCTACTACTAAAGAAAAAAAATGAGAGATCTTCAATCCTATCTAACACTATAAGATCTTGTCTAAAATCATAAATTGAGATCTAGCACTAAAGATATTTTTATGACATTATGATGTTTATATTAGAACCAGTATGGTGAGTTCAATACTAATGAGAAATTTAGGATAATATAAAAGACATTTTATGTTTAAACTTCAATATAATTATTATAAAAATAAATAAAATTATCCTATACTCCTATATTCTTATGTAAGCAAATATTTTGTATCCTAAAAACTAATGAAAAAAGTATAAAAAAGAATTTGTTAAAAATTGTGTTATTAACACTCTAGTTAAATAATAAAACAGTCACGAGCTTCTTCTTTTTTTCCTTTATATATGAAAAAAAAGTTGGTTGTGTGTAATTGGCATAGCTACAAAAATTAGATAATGCTGATGCTAATGCACCCTAAACAGAAAAAAAAAATGATAGTATGTATATTATCTAAGAGATTATTTGGTGTGAATTCAACATTAGATAGTATAAAGGTTATATCCTCTTATTTTATTCTACTTTTATTTTATTTTTATATTATTTTTTATCTTATTTTATTATATCCAACAAACACATCTTAATTGTTATTGTTTACCGTATATAGTAAGATAAAGCAAAATTATGAACTTGGTTTCTATTTATTCATTAACTCAAATGTTTTTATCAAAATTAATGTATTAGATAATATTAATTTATCATTTATTAATTTTATCAACATACTAATCACTTTTGAAATAGCATAAAAAAATTAATTCCTGTAAACATATTTTTTTTCATTTTCATTCCTGATAAATCGTTTTAGTTCTTGCAAAAAATATGTTTTATTTTTTGTTTTTAAAGTATTTTAGATAGCACTTTAAATACTAAAAAAGTATTTTTAACAATAAAAGAACAATGACTAAAGTGATTTAAGGATGAAAAACAAAACAAATGCATTTTACAAGGACTAAAACAAAAAAAATTAAATGGTAATTTCAGTCTTTCTAGTTTTCCAAATTCATGATTTTGGTCCCTTTGATTTTTAATTATAACATTTGATTCTCCTGATTTTATAAATTTATGATTTTGGTCCTCTTATAGATTATTAACTAATAATTGTGATTATTAAAGATATTAAATTAATTATAAATTAAATAAAAAATATTAATTATTAAAAACTTTAATAAAAGACTATAAATCCTAACATGATGTTACTACCGGTGGAGTCGCATGTGACGGTGAGTGTAGAAGATGTGTTTTCAGAAAGAAGAGGAGGAGCATAGTATTGTGAAAAATTAGAATTAATAATTTTTATTCAATGTGGCGACATGGATGGGGGTGAAAAAAGGAAAGAGAGGGATGGGGTTTCTCTTGCTTTTGGCATAGCGGGCCCCGGCGGGAGGCCCGCACGACGGGCTATTAGCTCAGTGGTTAATTTTTAAATAATTAGTGATTTTGATTAATTTAAAATTAACTTAATAACTCAATTAATCATAATTATTTGTCAATAATTTATCAGAAGGACCAAAATCACCGATTTACAAGACTAGGGGATCAAATGTTATAATTCAAATCCAAAAAGACCAAAATCATGGATTAAGAAACTAGGAGAACCTAAATTGCAATTTAACCAAAAAAAAAAAATGAACGGACAAAAATGGAAAAAAAAACGCTAAATTACAATAAAAAAAAAGGTATTTAATGAATACTAGTCTTTTAGCCACTGTAAAGCACATGATAAATACTTAATTTTTATATCACTAAAATTTATAATAAATAATTATTTTTAATATATAAATTATATTATAATTTAAATTTGTAATAAATAAATATTTTTAACATATAAATTGTATTTTAAATTTACAATAAATAATTTATATTGTGATATAAGATTATTTTTAACAATTGATAGTTTCTTTTAAATATTAGTAGTGGTTTGACATACAAATTTTTTAGTTACTTGTAGCAGCTTTTGAAACCTTAATTTACTTAATGAATTTAAAACGTTAGAATATAGCTTTTTATT
>PYAF01005619.1:578173-638393 GCA_007407185.1 Glycine tomentella
GATATGATTTCATTGTTTTTCTCTTTTTAGGATAAGGTTTTCTTATTTTTATTGTTGTATTACATAAGATATAGATAAGAATAGGTAAAAATGTTTATTCTATTTTTTGGATAGTTTTATATTATACTGTTTATCTTAACTATTATACTATTTACAATATTTATGTTATTGTTTTGATATCATAGTTAAGATATTGATAGATGATAGTTTTATTTTACTTTTTCATTTTTTTCTTTTATTTTTAACATTATACTTTAGGATATTTTACTCATTACACTAATTAACATAATAAAACTATGATGTCTACTTAAAAGTATGTTATTTCTACTTTTTCTAAATATTTGGTTCCAAATATATCAAGATATAGAATAAGATTAGGAATAAAATATTTAATATGACATGGAAAACTTGCATGACAACGAGGAAGATGAAGAGGAGGAGCAGGGATGTTTGATGATTCGGGAGAAGAAACTTGGAGAGTATGATTGCCAGACTTTGATACTCTCTGAAAATGAAGAACACGGGATTAGGAGGCCTTGGTTGAGTGTTGTTATTGTCAAATTACTTGGACGGAAGATAGGGTTTAAAGCCAAGGTTAAAACAAAACTAAAACTAGATTATAAGATTGATTGAATAGAAAAAGAATAAGAAAAAAAGGAAAAGGTCCCGGAATCAATTTTATTCGTTAAAAAAAATCTAACATTTAAGAATTAACATTTGTTGATAAAAAAAAAAAAAAAAAAACAAAGTTAAGGCTATGATTTAGGATCCTTGGCTAATATATGAGCATTATTTGGTGGTTCGGGAATGGAGTACAAATTTTCATCTGCCATGTGAAGCTATTGAAAGGGTGGTTGTTTGGGTTAGGTTTTCTGGGTTGCCTATTGTGTACTAAGATGTTAGGGTTCTTTTTGCTGTGGGAGATCACATAGGGATCGAAGACGGTCAGGGTGGATAAAAATACCTTTACGTACGCATGAGTGGTAAGTAGTGAAAAGGCCAAGAAGACCTAGTCAGTAAAAAAAAAATCAGATAATAAATAAAATGAAACCAAGTTATCTGATATAAGATATTATTATTATTATATAAATGGATAGTAAATATTATAGTTTATCAATGTTCTTTTCATGTTACATTGCATTATGATAAATCGTATTTGCTTTTTTAAATGATTCGATGTAGATATGAATAATGATACCTATTAAATAATTATATTTAATTTATGGTAATAATGTCATCATTAATCAAAATTATATACTTATGTTGTTAAGAATCTAGTGTCCTTTCTTTTCCTCCCGACGTCTTTAATTTTAAAATTTACAAGAATATAAGATTATATAAGATGAATTTAATTTATAAATAAATAATGACAGTGAAATTATATATTTCTGTTTCATACCTTTATCTTATCAGTATATCTAATTAACATTACTCGGCCTTAAACTAATAAGGAAAACAAAAAAAAATTAATAACATTACTTGTTTAAATACTATTACATAAAGTTAAACATTTTGTTTGGCACACAATTCATACCATCAGAGTTATTTTTTATAGGCCTTTCCAAGTTCAATCTAGCATCTTGTGGAAGCATGACAACAAGGATTCCAATTTAAAAATTAGTATCATTTTCTTCACAGACCATTTTGAAAAGGACTGGACAACAAGGTTTGAAACTTCACATAAAAAAGTAATTAAGTAAATAGTATCTACTGAACGAATGAGTATATCAGGTACATAAATTTATGTTAATAATTTTGGCTTCAATCTTTTGGTCCACACATTTCAAACTTAATAAGATGTGTTGAAGATATTGAGTAATCATGAGACCAAAGATCATCAATTGGTACAATTGTTCAAGAACAATTAGAAGGGTAAAATACATAGGTTGTCATCTTTCAGTCTTGAAGCACTATGGAAAAAGGACTGCCAGTTGATAGGCCACCTCTCTTCAAAGGTCAACACTCAACACTATAAGTAATAGAATTCTTTGATGCTTGTCATATAGACATGTGGGATGTAGTGGAAAATGAGAACTACATTCCCATAGATAAGAAAGGTTAAGAGAACCCTCGATCTGCATGGACAAATTACCATTAGACCAAGTGTCTTCTAAACTCAAAGGCTAGGAACTCATTCATGTATGCTTTGTCTGAAGCAGAATATGGAAAGGTTCATAGTCTTAAATTTGCTAAACAAATGTGGGACACCTAAACTCTTGCTTATGAAGGAACCTCATAAGTTAACGACTCTAAAATATGCATGCTAATTCACCAATGAGTTGTATAGAAGGGAGGAACCTGAAACCATCGAACAATATTGTTTGGACAATTCAAAACCATTATGAACAATTTAAGGTCTCTAAGTAAAAATTATGATAATCTTGATCATATAACCAAAACTTTTTTAAATTTGCTTAAGCAGTAAAAACCATAGGTATAGCTCTATGAGCCTCAAATGATTTTAAGTCTCTACCTGTGGAAGAGCTTGTTGGAACTCTCAAAGTTCACGAGTTGGAGCTGATGAAGGATGAAGGACAAAGAAAAGGCAAGTTTATTTCCTCAAAGGTCCAAAAAGCTTTGAAAAGGTCCTTCTCCAAAGAAAATGGTTATTTTCAAGCAAAATAAATATTTTTTTATTCTACTAGCTTATTAATTGGGCAGGATATTTCAAAGAACTTTGTTTGTAGAGATTTAATATATTAATTACATATTTATCCGTAATCATACATAAGTAAATTTGTCCTTTTTTTAAACTTTTGGTAGGTAATGTATTGAATTTTTTGGCTTTTGGATTGAGATTTTGCGACTAATGTATTGGTTCATGTCTTTCAACTTGGGTATATTTGATGGATGTGTTTTAAGAAAATATCATGTTATTGATGCTATAATTTCAAGAGTTTTGTTGTTTTTAAACTATGCAACTTAAAAGCTTGTGTTGTTCTGTACCTCAGTGTGAATCAAACGCATTCTTTAGTATTAGAGAGTAGCAACTACTGCTCAAATCAAGCAACAAAAGATCATTCAAATTCACTGTGTCCGTGATATTTTTCATGGCTGCAAAATGATATTCCATGAAGAAAAAAAAAAAACAAATAGACTTAAGGCTGATCAATTAGCAGTCTCGCGCTATTATGGAAGTATCTTAACAAAATATGTACAGTACTCAGTAATGTTTAATAGACAGATAAAGTCCTCAAAATTCAAAAGAGCAAATGTTTATACCCATTTCTGTACTGATCCACGTTTAGGAGTTCAACACCCTCTCATCTCTCAACGGCGGCCACATTAAACTACATTAGCATGGTATCACATACAGTGTAACTGTATGTCAATGAGAAAGAGTTGCGGAAGCAACTCCAACTAAGGTTATGTTTGGATTGAAGTTTGGAAAGTATTTTTGAGAACTTCAATGTAAAAATAACGAGATGAAGAAGGAAAAAGTTGTTGCTTCTAGAGTAAAAACATTTTGAGCTCTGCCAACTATAATCCATACACGTACTACATACAAGACAACAAAATAGGAGAAAATTGTTTGCTAGTAATAAATTAGTCAAGTGTTGAGAACAGGAAACTAAGTAGACATCATTTACAAAATACTCAGCAACTCTAACTAAAAATCGATAGAATAATCAACTAGCCATAATGCAACTGCTTGGAGATTTAAATGAGCATAGGATAAAAACATCAGAGGGATCCTGAGTTTTAGTTCTCCTAATTTGTAGTACAAAAGTATATAATCAAGAAGGGACTTGTAAACTGGTTTTGTAGGTCTAAGCATCACAAATTTAGGTACCAAACCATACATAATAAGTAACCTGTCGTTCCATTCATACGGTTGGTGTCATTTACAGTCAGCAGGGATCAAGTTTTGCATCACAAATTTAGGTACCAAACCATACATAATTAGTTTTAGCTGCAACTCCCGTGCATTGTGTATGCAGTCTGCAAAGCACAATTTTCTCATATTGAAATTTACACATTCCATCAATCTCTACATCCATCATCCCACAGAAAACCCTGAAGAAATTAAGTAAAACCAAAATTAAGGGCAACACAAACAAGTTCAATTGTCTCTGCAATTTGTTGAAAATAAAAAATGATTTGTCACACGGCAATATCAAATGATTGCAAAGCAATGATTAATGAATCGAGAATGCACTCTACGAGCAGCAGTGGTTTTTTCTTTTTATTCTTTCAAGCTTTAGTGGTTTGTCTAAATGCTAATGGGGCCAACAAAACTAAAAAACTACGGTCACAAAAGGTGAGAAACACTTTCAAATAAGCCTAGTACACCAAAGTTGGGTGCAGTTTGATTCCTTTTGACACAAATTACCAAATGGACAAGACACAACTAAACAACAGAAAACTGAGTTTGATCACTACTCATCAACCAAAACCCAACATAAACGATTAAAACTATCCATATAAACACCATGTCCATGTAAATTGAACCCAAGGGAGTGAGTAAAATAAAATAAAAAAAATATGAATCAATGGCCTCAGACATTGTAGACGCGGATCAATTCACTGAACAAAAGAACAACCATTTCTCGAGTAATAATTAAACAAAAAACATATGCTCAAGAGGCAGTGATATTTACACTCCCCGCGTCCACTCTAAAAACAAATTGAACCCAAAAAAATCGCATACAACTCGAAGCATCACCCATTCACCAATCTTTAAACCAATCAAGAATTCTTCGAATCACGACGAGTTTCCTTCGCCATGTTAGCCAAATTGTCACGCAAAGCCAAAGCCTCGGAAGACACAGCCTCACCCTCAAATGCAGCAGCATTACAAGGCTCACTATTGCAAAAACCTTGATTACAATCCTCAAACTCCGAAGCCAGAGCCGAAAAATCCTCCCTCATCAGCAAACTATTGTGAAGAATGGAGCAGGCGCCAATGTAAGCCACAGCCATCTTAAGCTCCTCACTCACGGGTTTCCTCAGCACCCCCCAATTCCTCAGACTCGCCGCAGCCCTGAGCGTTGGAAGCCGCATAATTTGATGAGCAGAGTTGAAATTCTCTTCAGCAGAGCCAGGAGCAGGGTTTGTGTAAGGAACCATAAGCCAGGGAAGGAGAGGATACTGTGAGTCGCCGATTAGATACTGATTAAACGGCGCGTTTGGCGCGTTTAGGAGGGTTCCTTGCTGGATGTCGTTGTAGAGAGTGGAGGCATGTAGAATTTGGGAATCAGATTTGTGTCCAAGGAAGCCAGCGACGATGGTGAGGATCCGCGAGGAGGAATCCACAACTATTTGCGCGGCTACTTGAGAAATTGAGACTTTGTTGTTATTGTTGGTGGTGGTGTTATTGGCGTTGACTACTATATTGAAGCGAGTGCATAGAATGGAGCCACAGCAATTGGGGAGGCCGGAGAGGGTTTGGAAGGACTGTGAGACGGATGGGAGGTCAGAGGGAGCGGGAAAGGAGACCCAGAAGCGGAAGTTGGTGCAGAGGACGCGGCAGAGTTGTTTGACGCAGAATTTAGCGACGGGGACGGAGACGGCGAAGCGGGAGGAGATTTGGGGGTAGTCGGCGCCTTCGGCGAGGCGGGAGAGGCCGATGGCGAGGCGGGCGCCGGAGGAGAGGTTGAGGGAGTGGAAGAGGGCGGCGGGGTCGCGGCACTCAAGGAGGGGCTCGAGGAGGTCGGAGAGCCACTGGAAGGAGGAGGAGGACATGAGGAAGGTGTTGCGGAAGGAGTCAGGGGTGCGGGTGAGGGGAGTGGGGTGTTGGAAATCGCGTTTGCGTTTGAGTAATTTGCGGTGTTCGGGGGAGAGGGTGGCGGCGAGTTGGTGGGAGAAGAGGAGGAGGGGAAGGATGGAGTTGTTTGGAGGGAGGGAATTTGAGGGGAAAGGGAAAATGTTGTGGAGGAGTAAGAGGAGGAGTTGGGAGACGAGGGAGGAGAGTATGGCGGCTAATTTGCGAGATTCCATCATCAAGAAAACAAAGAAAAGGGAATTTGGGGGAACGGGAATCGAGGTGGGAGTAAAACGTCAAACTGCGGTGAGAGAGTGAGTGAGTCATTATTCTCTCTGACACAACTGCCCTTTCATTGGCTCCAAGCGTATCACCATGAACCTTCCATTTCGGCGCAGGGCTCAGCTTTTCGAACCTTCCATTTCTGCCGCACGTGCCTCATCGTGGACAACACAATACTAGTACTGTTTTTTTCCCCTTATATCACGTACACACGTACGATTCTGAATTCACTGGATGAGAATCAAATACGATAATTTCCACAATGTGTGTGCATAGCTGCTAACTATTATGTCAATCTGTCGGATTCTTGGTGGACAATGCTATTATTTTAATTCTTCTTTTGAGAAAAATGTGTTTTATTTGTGAATTTTTTTGTTCAACTTGATTTTTGTTTCTAGAGGTATATTATGTCAGAATAAATCATGTTGGAGTCGAATGATCAGTGTATACAATATTATATGTATAACATTTAAATTCAAAACATCTAATCTGGGGAGCCATCCCGACCCCATGATTTTTTTTCTTCCCTTTTAGTAAGTATTGATTTTTTTGTAAATACATTTATTAATATTATTTTTAAGTATATTTGTTTAATCAATTCCCCACCCTTCTAATTTTTGGCCAAGATCCATCACTGTCTTTTGGTTAAAGTTGAACAATCATATGCCAGATAATCACATGTTTAGTGGCAAATCTTAAATTGAGATCTTAGATCACTTTTTGGTGGATCCTATAACACTACATAGGATTAAATATTTCTCTAATTTTTTTCTTTAATGGTAGATCTCAATTTGAGATAGAAAGAGAAAATTTATTCTTTTTTGAACAATGTCCAGATAGTAAGGGATCTTGTACAAAAACTCATTCTCCATGTTGGAGATCTCTCCACTTCCTTTATTAGGAGATCTAGTAAAAATAAGATCTTAAACTTAAAATCTTTGCTTAAGATCTGGCACTAAAGATACTAGAGGTAATTTCATTTTTATTTTTCAAGAAAAAGGAATAAACAAGAGTAAGAATCCTGTCATCTAATCTATTATATATTTATCTATTTATCTTTTTTTTACAACATCTATTTATATATATCATTCATTCATATTAATAAATCTAACCATCTCCTGGATACCCAAAAAATAATCTAACCACCTCCTGCCACATGTCAACTTCTGGCTATTTTTTTTTTTTGTCATTTCTCTATAAAAACAATGGCAATAACTTGAATGAATTTGTTTTGTTTTTTGTCTCGCACTCTTTAGACTAAACTATTAGCTAGTTATAATAAATATGTCCTAGTATTTGTTTGATACGCATCAATTTCCTTAATTTCTACTTCTCATCCAATTATGATCTATATGTAATTTATTGAAAAGTATTTTATGTATAATAAATCTAACCATCCTCCTGCTAAATGTCAACTTTTGGCTACTTGATTTCCTGCCAATTGAATTTGTTGTCATTTCTCTATACAAATAATGGCCATTACTTGATTGAATTGCTTTGTATTTTGCATAGTGTTTTTGCTAAGAACTAGTAATACCTAGTTATAATAAATATGTCCTAGTAGTTTTCATGCACCAACTTCCTTAACTTGTCCTTTCAAAAAAAAAAATATATTCCTTAACTAGTACTAGGAACAATATCAATGTCATGTACGGACAATTTATTTATATATAATGCTAATGCTTTATATATATTTCTTAAATTCATATCAAAATTTATGCTTGAATATCATACAAAAATAATATAAATTGAATTCATATTAATAAAATCGTAGACATATTAGTGGAAATAAATTTGAATTCATTTAGCCATTTTGGGTTTGTGCAAATACAAGCCTAAAAAAATAAACTTATCTATTTATAGAGAGGAATTCAAGCCCAACTTATTTAACTCACAAACTTTGGAAGCTTAATTCATGAAAGCCTGTGAGCTGGTCCACCTAAACACTCGACTCTAAAATAATTATTTTTCGATACAAAGCATTGATTAGCTATTAAATTGTCATTAATATCCTTTACAAATTTGTAATTTCCAAACTCCAATTAATCCAAATCTTATCATAAATCTTTTTCTATAATTTGTCTCACTATTAAAAGGTAATAAATAGTTTATCTTAAATTATTTTTTCCAACTAAAGCAAATTAATGCTTGAAATTAAAAATATTTTCACCGTAGGTAATTTTAATTTCTTTGAAAGGGAACGTTTGGTAGCTGAATTTTTTTAAACATAATAAGAATCATGATTTTTGAGAATGTATAAATAGGTTTGGTTATTTTTAATATATTTATGAGAAATAAATATTTTCAGGTTTGGTTACATTATAAATTTTTTGGGTACATAATATTTTTTTGCAAATATACCCTTTATTAAAAAGTACATCTTAAAGATTGAACCATCTCTTCAACAACTTGGACCATTTTTTATTGTATTTTTGACTTTATATTATGGAAGCTAATGATTGACTCTTATCGTCAAAATTAATATGACAATAAAAAATTAAATGCAAGTGATTTATATGATATAGTACTTAACAAAGACAATGTCAAATATAAAAACTTTAGATAATGAAAAATACCTAAAAGTGTAAAAATATAAAAACTAAAATAGACTTACCATAAACATAATGCAACAATAGTGGAAATAGAAACTTTTGGATAAACAACCCCCATGGCGGATTCTAATGTAGTTATTTTGCATAATTAAAAATTTTCCTTCACTCGAGAAACTTGGATTCTAACCCCTCCCTTAGAAATGTTTTTGCGAGAAAGTGGGCTAAAATTGATTCCCAAGAATCATAGTTTTCCAATGTAAGATTCCAAGGAAAGTACAAAATTTCCAACTACCAAACGCCTCCGTTTAAAGTTTGAATTCTTACCAAAATATAATTATGTACTTAATAGATGTTTCTTCTTTTTTTATAATTTATTTTTAGCTATTAGTTTTGGGAATGTTTGGTATTTTATTTAAAGTAGAATGTTTAATATATAGGTCTTAAACGGGGCAGCCCGACCTGTAAACCCAAACCTACCCATAACAACGTTTTTTTTTTTCTCATTCAAATTGCTGAAACTCAAGACCATGTTTGAGACGAATTGAGTACTACTTTAGCCAATAATTTATTGGTATTTATGATACTTT
This sequence comes from Glycine tomentella, assembly GCA_007407185.1. Classification (NCBI taxonomy): domain Eukaryota; kingdom Viridiplantae; phylum Streptophyta; class Magnoliopsida; order Fabales; family Fabaceae; genus Glycine; species Glycine tomentella. The sequence continues at coordinate 587,299 of PYAF01005619.1, forward strand.
ATTATTATTGTTATTGAAAATATTTGAATTATGAGTCATTAAATATTGATTTAAAATACAAAATTAATTATGATTTACTATTTATTTAATAAAATTCAAAGTAACTATGGATTAATATATTAATCATTATATACTAAAATATTAATAATACGTTTTATTCAATTAACTAAGTTAAATCATCTTCGTTACATAACTAACGAAGCTAAATAATTTATTTTATTTAAAAACTCTCCAAGTAGTTTATTTTAAAATTGCAGTTTTCTCAATTCCAAAGCTACCAGATAAACTTCAAAACTTAATATATAAACTACTCATACACAATTTAACTAAGATTTGGTAGTACAATACACTTCATAGATATAGCGCAACATATTATATACCTATACATATTTTTACAAAGTAAATTCTTAATATTGTTAAGTTGGTTCATTCTATACAGGCTAAAGAAAAGAAAATATTGTGTCTTTAATCTTCTACATTTTTCATCTACGATGTCTTTAAGAGGAAGATTCACCTAAAAATTGTTTACTCCTCCGGACAAGTAGGTTGAGATTATCACAACTACAAATTATGTGACACGTGTAAGGATAAATTTACTAAAACAAAATTATACATATAATATAGACAGATTCAAACACGAGAAAAAAGGAAGAAAAGTAAACTTCAAAAATACCATGTATAATAACTAGAAATTCACAATAAAATTCAATTTATAAAAAGTCATCTCATATATGTACATTTATAAACACAAACAGACAACAACATCCTAGTTCAATCACCAAATAATCACCATAAGACATCATACATCTTGTTTTACATTTAAACATCAACTATAAAAAATCTTCATCAAAATTCATCATGACATAGTCTCAATTATCATCATCACATCTTACTTAGATGACATCATCCACAAAGACTCTATTTCATGGAGTTTTCTACATTATATGGGTGGTCCCCATAGATCTCATCCCCTACCATGGTCATACTGCCTGACCAATCAAGGAGTTTCCTAAGCTAATCATATGGAGGAAAAGTGATTGCATCAAAATAGACAAGTGTGGGTATTGACTTACCTCTATAAGGACTTCATGATCTTAAATCTATAAGAATTCACCTGCTAATATATTCTATAAGTTCATTCTATTAGCCACCACGAAAACTCCTAATTTTAGGTTGAGAGCTCACCAAGCACTATCAACTTACATTTCTACCCATAATCAAACACCAATTATGCTCATACAACATACCAACAACAAATCATATTTGGAATCCCCTACGACCATAGATACAATACCTCTGTACCTGTCATCTCCAATGGCCTCACTTAAGGGTCCAAATACATCTCACCAATGATTATCTCATCCCTCGCACATTTAAATGAGTCAACTAAGCATTTCATAATTTAACTTCATCACTCTAACACACTTATCGAAGTTAAAGACATAGGGGGTGAGTACTTAGGATGATATTCACTAAGCAAGAATCGCAGAGCCCCAACTGAATGTGTCTTTGCGCTGGAAATCATCCAGATATAACAAGTACCAAGCGGGCACAAAGCTCGAAGTGGTGTCAACAAACAACATACTGTCTAAGATGCACACATCCAGATATAACAAGTACCAAGCGGGCACAAAGCTCGAAGTGGTGTCAACAAACAACATACTGCCTAAGATGCGCAATATCAATGCACGAGTGTATCTCTAACGGCCTACTTCTGTGCCAGCGTGGACCGCATAAACATCAAACTGGTCCCGTAAATAGTGAAGACCCAACAAACCGTCGTTCAAATCCCGACCAGCAGCCAGCTCAACCCCTAACAGGGCACCAATAATAACCCGAAAGTTATGTCGTCCGTGATGGCCAGAAACAACATCACCATCGGTCGGCAGTCCCAATAGATGTTGTACATCCTTCAGGGTGATTGCCACTTCACCCATCGTCATATGAAACGTACATGTCTCTGGCCACCATCGCTCGACAAGCGCTGACACAAGGTGGTGGTCAATCTCAAATAGTCAAGTTACACAACAGTTATGTATACATTACAATAAAATCAACATATTAGAAGTTAAATCAAGACTGAATATGCTTAGCTCGTGATTGCCCAGACGCGCAACATGATAAAAACCAGTCTGTCGAAGCCACAGATGGATCTCCTCAGGTATAGCGTTATGATTGTGTGTCGCGGCATGCCTTACAATAAGTACACGCTCCAACCTGGTCGAATCACCCTGTGAATTCCACACATAGGTGGATATATGTTTCTCCTGTAGTGTAAGGAGAATCCGTATGGATGGACCGGGGTCAATCACGCTCAATGGAGACTCAGCCGGTGGGGTTGGTCGAACATATTCATCGTGATCTATTCTTCTAATAAACAATCCTACAGACTAAATGCCTAACCAAAATAAAATATTCTATACATTCATAAAAAAAATTAATAGCATAATGTAATAAAATTGTCATTTTTTAATTAAACATGTCTAATTTATAATTTCTAAAATTACTATCATTTTAAATTCAACACCAACCCTTTTCACCTATACATATAAACTTAACACTACATAGGATAACTAAAGTTAATTATTTTAAATTACTTCATCGCTAATGTCATAAAAAAATTTATTATGATAGACATAAAAATTATAATTAACTTATAAAATGTATTATTTTGGTTTTTTCCATATAATGTATTATTTAAAATACAAAATTGAAAAGTATTCAATATATCCAAAATTAAAAATTATAAACTTAACAATTATAAACTAACACTATATTCAAAATTTAAAATACAAAATACTAAATTACAAAAAATTAAAACAGAAAAAGTGGTAAAAAAAAATACTAACACTACATATCCTCTAACATAATGTTTTAAATCTCGAACCTAAATATTATTTAAAAACTAAAACTACATAAATAATCAATATATTCAAAATTTAAAATAAAAATACTAAATTACAAAAAATTAAAATAGAAGAAGTAGTAAAAAAAAACTAACCAAATAATATCAGAGAGTGGAGTGAGTTGAGTGAGAGAGTGAGTGAAAATGACAAGGAGGGAGCATTTTTATAGTGGACCAGGTAGTGTAATTCGTTGGAGGCCCAAGCGAATTACACCACGATCGACACGTGTCCTAGCCTGACAGGTACACCTAATTCGCAGCCCCCGTCAGCGAAATATAACCAGTGCGCCACATGTCTTGCCCTTTCTGCCTGGCTAACGAGACGACGCCACGTAATGCTACCTATTTCGCCTATGACCCCTGCGAATTTGCTCATGTGGCAGTTTGAGAAATTGTCCTGTAGACGTGACATTTGGGGTATTATTTTTTCTAACAGTGACACAATGGCCACTGTTCCTGAATCAGAGGATGAAAATGTGTCATGTAAAACTAAGATTAATGAAATTGATTAATATTAACATCAAACTGGCAGTTGGTGATTCTAAAAAAATGTCATAATCATTCAATTACTTGAAAATCAATGATGCATTCTTAAAAGTTAAGTTAATATTTTTCTTATATATGGGTTACTTTAATATGATGTAATATTATTATGATCATTTAAATTAATATGACATAATATACTCAAAATGGTAATCTTAAGTTGAAAGAATGCTCTTAAAAAATAACTCCATCTGTCATTTTTTTAGAGACTCATTATCATAGAAAAAAAACATAAAAAATTAGTTTAAGAAGATAAATATATTTTTTATTGAAAGATATAACTATATTTTCTTATTTTTTTAGATTACTTTGTAAAAAAATACTAAATATGAAAGAACATACAAATATTCTTTCATGTGTGTAGTATCTTGTATCCTATATTTTAAACATTAGCCATGTTAAGAATGTACATATTCCGTAGTCCTCCACTCATTTCTTTCATATACCTCTCAACACCATACAAAAAATATTTCAAGTTACTAAGCTTGCTTTATGAAATATTTTTTACCATTGCCAGCTGCCACTAATGTAATTCTAGTCACTGATATTTTTTACCATACAAAAGTTCTACACTAATTTGGTAAGGCTTCCCTCGAGACGCCTAACACAACAGGTTGAGTAGCTTAGTTTAAGTTAATCTAATTCAATTTCAATGTTAGGGAATCCATGCTATCAACACATATACATAAATTATCCTCCATCAGAACTTAATCCAAGACCTTAAGTACAAGTCCGACTCAATGTTGAAAAAGGCTTAGCAAACTATGAAAAATACTTCTTTTTTTTACTTATGTTAAGTATTTTTGTTAACATATGTAATCTTCAGCATGATATTTTTTATCTTTACTGCTCTTGTAGCACCATGATATTCAGCATTGGATATAGGCTCTACATGCATGTTATTACTTAATTAAACAGGAGAATTTGAATATATACAGCTATTACTATATTGTCAAACACACTAGGCTGATCAATGGACATAGGTCACAAAAAATGGAACAATGGCTTAACAAGGGAAACAAGCACAAGAAGGTAAATCAAATCCTACCTCTTGAATAACAACTGTTCGAATCAAGTACCAAAGGAACACTTAAATTTCAACTATGATATTATCTGTAGCTGAAGAAGATTTTTCAAAGGAAATATGGCGATTGAAAGTGGAACATTCATTAAGAAAGAAGCAGTCTCACTCGGCCACGCCTATTATGGGAAAAAAGGAAACAAAATATGTACAAGAACTCAGCAATGCTGCGTAGTCAGACAAACTAACAGAAAATTTAACGGAAAATGGAGAAAAAGTCCATCCTCGTTGCTGAGGTTTTGTCTGCACTGATCCATGATTAGGGCTTGAGCACCCTCTCTATAGCAGCCACATAAAACTCCTTCGGCATGGTACCAATTACAGAATCACATTTCTTGCCATTTTTAAACATCAAAACCACTGGTACAGCCTTAATTTCATAGTCCTCAGCAATTTGCATGTCAGTGTCTGTGTTGACCATAAAACACTTGAGTTTCCCAGCATACTCTGTGGCGATCTCATCTATTATCCGGTGAACCATCCTGCACGGGCCGCACCAATTTGCATAGAATATAACAAGGACTGGGGTTTCACTTTTCAGAATTGAATTATCCCACAGGTCTTTGGTAACTGGAATAGCTGCCAAATAACAACTCCACATGATTAAAGGGCAATCCTATTGATTCAAGCCACAATAAACACTGGCATCCCATAAATGATGAAATTGAAACCACGACCAGCTAAAAGTAAGAAATAAACAAACAAAAAAGCATGAGCCTTGAATCATTGAGTGAAATATTTCAACACAGTTTCCTTCTTAGTCAGGAACATAGTTACATAGAGAGGAAAAACTTTCTACTCATTAATAAACTCAAATGATTTCAGATGCCTTCTGCATGGTTGACTCTTATTCTTTTCTTTTTGTGGCAGAGGGGATATTATGTATCTTATTCCATAGGTTATTCCATCATCATGATTTAATTCAAACAAACTAGCAGTCTGGAAAGGAAACAATTTAAATATATTTTATTATACAGTAATGAGATCAGGTAGCCCAAGCATCCAAGCCTATTGATAAAATAGCCATCAGAAGAGGAAAAACATGGGGGGACAAATGAACTTCTCAAGCTCTTCAGATGAGAAAACAAATATGACAGTATTGTCAAATTGGCCTAAAAGTCCTAAAAACGAGAAGAAGAAAATCAACTATTACAGTAATGCTAGCAACTCAAACTAGGAATCAATACAATGATGAATGATAAACTAGGCTACACAATTTCCTTTGAAATTTAAATAAGCAAGGATAAAAAGATCAAAAGGATACTGAGGTTTATAATGCTTCTGATCTGTAATTACAAAAATCATCATTGTGACAGGTCCTGTATGCTGGGTTTTCTAGTGGAAGTAAGATAATCACAGGTAACAAACCATATGTTACATGCCAATCCTTTCATCATTCCATGCCTCTGCAGGTTATTTGGGGCACAAATGATTTACAAGGAAAAGTTTTGCAAAACTTGACCACAATTCAAAAGAATGAATCTATTCAAACTGCAACTTATACTTTGTGAGTAGTTTGGACATTTTTGACATATGCATTCATTCTGAAAAAATAAGAGTAAGAGAATACGAAAGGAGAACTATATTCTTATTTTTAAGAAGATCCAAAACGACCATTTCAACATTTCCAATGTTTCACAGAACTAACATTTTTTCCCAATAGGTTTAATTAAACCTTCCCAGAAATACTTTAAGGACATTGAGTTTATTTCTTCAAACTTGAAATGAGTACCAAAACAACACCTAAAATTGTTTTTTTTCAGTCACTCCAAATCTATCATTTAGCTAAACTCACGAGGTAACACATTATACACACCTTATTAAAAACCTAAGCTAGAAAATGCTAAAAAGTATGAAAGTTAAGCGTCAAACAACACACTTTAAGTGTAAAAGGATTAAAGGAAAAAAATACATTAAACAAAAAACACTCCCAAATGTTACCAACATAGGCACCAAAACACAAAAGACAAAGCACCCAATCGATCAATAACAATCCAGAATTCCACAGCAAGAAAAGCATTACCAATGAAAGATTGAAATCCAAAACAATAAATCACGAATGCGCTCTATAACACACACAAAACACAATCTTGGCCTCGATCTCAAGAGCTTAAAACAAGAAAACCCCAGAAGCGCAAAGAGGGAAGAAAAAAACCTCTAGTTTCGTGGCGCAAAGATTGAATCTTGGGCAAAACAAGAGGGGTTTGAGGGCGACGGGGTTGGTGGGGAATGCGCAAAACGAAGGGAGAACGGTGAGGGAAGGCGTGGGAAAAAGAAGAAGAAGAAGGGTCGGTGATGGTGGCTTTGTGAAGGGTGGGAGGGGAGGAGGTGATAGAAAATGAAGCCATTAGAGAGAGAGAGAGAGAGAGAGAGAGAGAGAGAGAGAGAGTGACAAGTTAAAGAAGACAAATGCAAAACAAAGAATGGGACCGCACGCAACAACAGCAAAATGAAAACTCAGAAACAATAAAGGTTGGTGGATGGATGGATTCTTGTGACTACGAACAACTCAAGTTTTGTTTCAGTCAAGATTGGATTTTTTTTTTCACTCTCAACAATTTCTATTATCCAAGTGTTTAATAACTATGTTGCTATATTTGTCTTATATCAAATCAAAATACTAGTAATATCAAATTATATTCATTTATTGCACACGTACTGGTATTTTAATTATAATTACATGATGATGCACTTCTAAGTAGGGATGTTCGCGGTCTGGATTGGATCGATTTTGAAGCAAAAAATCATTCGATCCAATTCCTTCGGTTTGGTCATTTGATCATCCATTCGGTTTGAAATTTTTTTTCAAATCCGATCCAATCCAATCCAATTTTTTTCGGTTTGGATTGGATCGATTTTCGGTTTTTTAAAAAGTCTAAAAATAAAACTTATGAGACTTATTTTTATCAAAATAAGGAGTATCTAACATAAACAAACATATTCATTGGACAAAAACAAACATCATTTTCTAATTTTCATTAGACAAACATATTAATTGGACAAAATAAGAAACAATGTATTGCATTTTTGGTTTTTGGGCTATGATGGAGAATAGGCCCAAGTAGATAAAGGGTAAAGTATGGTTTATAATTGGATCGGTTTGGATTGGATCGGTTTTCACCGGCCAATCCGAAAACCGATCCAATCCGATGAAAATTTTCAGTTTTTTTTGGTTTTCGGTTTTTCGGTTTTCAGTTATTTCGGTTATCGATTTTTTGGTTTGGTTACCGCGGTTTACATCGGTTTGGATCGGTTGATGAACACCCCTACTTCTAAGTCATAATAACTTCTGTTTCCTCCGCATATTTTTTTTTCCTAAGCAAAGTCTCTCTTTATATCTTGTTAATGAAAAAAAAGTGGTTGAAAAAAAAATCTTGTAATCAATTAATTTTATAATAGAAAATTAATCATCTAAACAAAATCAATAATATCATATAATAAAAAAATTATAATATTTTGAAAAATTTATAATATTCGTATATATATATTCAACCAATTAAACTAAATTAATTAATCTTTATACTAATATCATCATAAACCAAAAAAGTATATTTTTTATTTAAAATATGCAAAATGAAAGGCTGATGTGTAATGTATTTTCTACTTTTTTTAAAAATACAAAAATACTAGTTTTTCTGCATGTATATTGCATAAAATAATGTTTATTTTATACAAATAAAATTTATAATAAACAATTATTACTACTTTCTAAATATATAAATTATATCATAATTAAAATATGTAATAAATAAATAATTTTGTACTTATATATTATATTTTATATTTATGATAAATAACTTATATTGTGAATTGTGTTATATTGTTAATTTTATTTAAAATATTGATACTTAAGTTAGAACTAAACATATTAAAAATATATACCGAAAAAAGATAAAATATTAAGTTAAATCATTTGAAGAAAAAATATATAGTTGAAATTAATTTCTGTTAGTCAATTACAAGTTTACAACTTGTTAAGCAAAGCTGATATTAAAAGTAATAACACAGTTTAAAACACGCCTAGTGGGACTCGAACCCACAATCGCTTGATTAGAAGTCAAGCGCCTTATCCATTAGGCCATGGGCGCTTCTTGATATGTTTTTCTTTAAAGTTTTATAATAACCTTAAAAACAATTGTTCCCACAAAATCCCTCTTTTGTATTTGCGACTGAACAACATCATCCATTCAATTCTGATCTTGCATTAACAAATAAACTGAAAAACAGTGAAAACCATCGCACTGTACGTCTGTACCATAACTTCCACCACAGCCACCGGCGCCGATCACCACCACTTACGGCGACTCCACGCTACAACAACCGGTTACTCTTTCTCTCTTTCTTTTCTTCGCCTTCTATTTGGGAGGAGTCTTTGTTTCCCTTTATATTTATTATTATTAGCGCGAACGTGTTTTTTTTCGGTTCTTCGCGTTTGCGTTTCTGCCGCGGAGAAAGAAATTCGTGTTGCGAATCCGCGAAACAGTGACGTGTGGTTGCTTGCTTGTTTGTGTTCTCAACAGTTTTTTTTTTTTTTTTTATACTAAAATTGGTTACTTAGAATGGGACAGTGGCAAGCAAATATTCACGCGGAAGCATTGGTTTTCTAGATTGTTTCTCTGTTAGGTTTTAGAAAAAGGTTAAAAAAAACTTAATTGCTCATGACCTCAATTAGGACCTATCGCATTTTAATTGCCGCGATATCAACGAACGCACTAAAACCGAAATGCCACCGCGATCAATATTTTAAACCCTAGACTTTTATAATTAGAATGCAAATATCTGCTGTTTGTTTTATGACTCTTCTAATCTCTAGTAGGTTTCATAACTTTTTTTAGTTTGAAAAGGATGAGGTGTTGATTGTTGAGGCAGAATTTTTTTAAAAGCCATTAATAAATTTTGCAGTGTTTGAAGGACTACAAAAAAAGTGAGCATAACATGGCTTTGTCCCTTTCTTATGCAATCACAAAGCCATTTTTGAGGGTCCAAGACAGAAGCAGCATGAACTGTGATCTTCAGAGACCAAAAAATGTTGTTGTAAAGTGTGAATCAAAAGAGTCATCATCAGAGTTGCCAGAAAAACGTTCCAAGTTGGAGATAGGGTCACCCATTATTTTCATTGAAGCTCCCAAGATGATCAAGACTGCAGCTACTATGCCATGCCTCAGGGTCAATTCTGGCCTAGTCAAACCTGGTGATGTTGGAAGGTATTTTTTCCCATCATCCACTTATCTCTTAATGGGAAAATTCGAGTCTCCAAATATTGTGTCAATTTAATTCATGGAACTAATAATAATTGATTCAGTAAAGTCTAAAAGTATATCCAAATACTATTTGAGTTTAATTTTTACATTTTGTAGTAGGTTTTTACATTGTCAATAAATTAAAAATTATGATAGAAATAAATTTGAAGTAAATTTTCTAAAGGTCAATGAAATTATTATATACGACGAGTATACATTATTTATTTATATTATCAGTACATTGACTATTTTCTCATATCTATTAACAGTGTAAATCCAATTACAAACTGCTAAATTTATTGAATTTTATAAATTAAAAGTACCTTTAAAGTCATATTTAGGGTTTGACTGGCAGTATAAATTTTCTTACAACAATAGTACATAGAAATTAATCTGACAAGTTCATGTAAATTTAAACCATTGAGGTCCGAAAGGTTAGTTTAATTTACTACTATTTGTTTAAATCTGGATTCTAAATTTGTGAGCATCAAATGCTAATAATGGCAATTGGGTTATTACTTGCTGCAGGATTGTTTCAAGAAAACCCAAAGATGTGTGGGCAGTGCGGCTAAGAATTGGAACTTATCTTATAGATGGAAAATATTTCAAGCCCTTGGATTTGGCTGAGTATAGCTGAATAATGACTGAGAAATTACTCCCAAAACACTTCATTCAATGCCAACTTGTTAGATGATCCGTGGCATACGATATTTTATATATTTTTACTGCATTGTGTAAATTAGTTGAGCAAACTACATGAAATTAATGTTTTTCTTTTTTTTTTTAATTGCCTTATTTTATTTATTTATTGGTAAAAATGTTTACGTAGAGAAGCTTAATAATATGTATAATGTCTAAATGACTATATTAATATTAAGTTGTTTTTATTTGGGCGTTGGTTGTAGAAAACTAGAAATCATAGTATTCTAATATTATTTGGCGAGATTATAAATTTTAGTAAACAGTGTGATATACCCTGCTTTCTATTTAATAACTTGCAAAATTAAGTAAAATGGCATTTTATTTTGTGTGCTATTGTTCCAATTCTTACACAGTGAGTTTGCTTTGGAATGAATCCGCATGCAAGATTTTGTTGTGAATACAAAGTGACCTGCAAGAAACATTTTTATTATAAAAATATATGGTGCACCACTCAGCTTGTTCCCTTTCATATCGTTGTCTTGCCCTTCATTTCAACAACACGCACACCTTTTTTCTTCTTTTTTTCTTCTTCTTAATAACATTAGATAACCCATATTTTAGGGCAGAATAAATTTTGAAATTTACATTCTAAATACACCATATTTTGTGTTTTCAATGTCACGGTTCAAGGAGGCAGAGATGGATAGACCAATGACTTTTCTTGTATCCGCTGGATCGATGATTCCATCATCCCAAAGCCTTGCTGTTGAGTAATAAGGACTTGCTTCTCTCTCATAAGCCTCTACTACTTTCCCTTTAAAATCGTCCTCTTCTTCCTTGCTCCACTATATTACAAGTATAATGCACATGGAGACAAGCAAAAACAGATGAGAAAACCACAAATATGTTATCAACAAGTGAAACAAACAAGAAAACAAAAAACTTTCCTCCAAATATAGTTTACCTGAATTCCTTGCCTTTTCTTGTTGCCTTTCTCTATTTGGGCCAGCACACCAGCAGCCTTATGATCACATTCCAAAGGAATATATTTAGAACCCCCACAAACCAGATGAATATCAAACTAATGACCAATCAAATCTTTACATCCAGTTTGATTTAGAATGGAGAGAACATGCAAAACATGCATGCTATATAATGATGTACCTCACAAATCAAGTACAGAACAATAACCACGCAAAGCAATGTTCTGGAACAATCAATGCCAAAAATTTCTCTTTCTTGTAAAGAATCATAACTCATGAGTGATTAGATACATTTTACCTGAGCACCACCCATCACAGATATTCTAGCATTAGGCCAAAGGAACAAGAAATTGGGACTATAGGCACGACCACACATTGCATAGTTTCCTGCACCAAAGCTTCCTCCAACCATTATAGTGACTTTAGGTACCTGCACGTGTTTTATTTGAAGAAGAAATATTATTTTCCCTTGAAAAATATCTCATGTTTTGAGAATCACTATTACTCTACAAGCATACTTAGAATCATCTGTTGTTTTCTCCTATATTGTCTAGTCTTTGAATTTGACTTAATACAACTACAATCGTAAAGATGAAAGACATAAACCACCAAATATTTATTTATTAAAAAAATCAGTGTAAGTATTAATCAATATCGCATCTTCTCCAATTCTTTCTTTCATGCAGGAAAACCTACTTGCCCAAATGGAATCACATTCTAACTTCCAAGACACTTATAATTACAAGTAGATAAACTTACTCTGCCTTTGTAGTTGTTAAGTTTATACACAGCTAAAGAGTAAAGAATAAGTTATAACTTGCAAGTACATGACTGGAACCACAAACCTTTGCACAAGAAACAGCCATCACCATTTTTGCACCAGACTTTGCTATGCCATTTGCCTCAGATCTTGAGCCAACCTACCAAAGAGACAAGTATAACAGTTCATTATTCAATTGTTTAGAGAAAGAATATTTAGGTTTAACAATTCTTGATTTGGAAAAGAAGAGAAACAAACTAAGAGCAAATACTTCCCTTCAGCATTTTACAATTTCCAGACAACAAAATATAATTAGACAAAAGAAGATGGATGACATGAAGTATTTGACATCCACAACATATAAACTAACCTGGATGCCACAGACATACACCATTTGATAAAGAATAGTACCACAGTTAAAAATACATGATATCCATCAACAAGAATGTTTAAGACAAAACAGGACTATAATTAAAGTAAAAAATAGGATCACCACTAAAAGAAGGTGACAAGATGGATCAATAGTCTGTCTTCAACGGTCTAATGGTTTGCTTATTGCAATACCACCAAAGGCCACAGGTTTGAGACTAGACAGTCCCTTCACAACCAAAACAAGAAGGATCAATACTGCTTTGAGATCTTATATGCATTCTCAAACTCGTTATATTTCTATTGAATTTCAATTGATGATTCTCAAACTCTCCTGACTTTACTTAGTCTTACAGTGTCACCAATCCCCCTGTATTTCCTGAAATCTACATTGTTATATTTCTTTTGAATGTCAATTGACGATTCTCAAACCCACCTGACTTTAATGCCTGATTGCTTATCGATTATACAACTCATTTATTTTTGTAATCATGGAGCATATTAAGATAATTCTTCGTGTTTCAATAAGTAAACAATGAATATAATAAGATAACTCATACCACAAATCCACTGATGTTCTGATGGAAAGAGGAATCAATCTACTCAGAAGTTAGAATATAATGACACAAAGCATAGTAATCAGACTAACTAAGAAATAAGTTAAATTCATACCATGAATCCAGTGATGTTCTGAAGGAAGACCAAGGGAATGTTACGTTGAGTGCATAATTCAATGAAATGGGCCCCTTTCAGTGCAGATTCATTGAATAAAATCCCATTGTTTCCAATAATTCCAACAGGCTGTCCAAAAATTCTAGCAAATCCTGTCACAAGTGTCTGCAAAAAGATTTCATAAAAGGTTATAATAAACAGATAGGGAATTGCAACTGTGTTTTTCTTCCAGGCTACCGGTATATTGATGAGTTGTAGAAATTTTATTGGTTGTTGCATATAGATGATGGATGCCAAATACTTATTGTCAAATCAACAACCAATAAGTGTGTGGCAAATCATCAAGTGTACAGGTGCAGAGAGAAAAAAGGTCATTCCATAGCAACCCATTGCTATCAAGATAATGGGTAAACAGATATAAAAGTAAAGTGGATATGTCCTCACAGTGCCATACAATTTCTTGAATTCATCAAATTCACTTCCATCAACAATGCGATCAATAACTGATCGAATATCAAACTGTTGCTTAAGATCAGTGGGGGCAATAGAACGAAGTTCATTGACATCATACAATGGCTCTTTATATTCATAATTTATATTCTGCAATCCATTTGCCAAGACATCTTTCCCAGCCATATGCAAATTCTTAATTATATTCCTCCCAAGCGCAAGTGCATGGAGTTCATCTACAAGAAACAAAACATGTACAAAGTCACAAATAGGAACTAAGTTGATGTCATTAGTTATCACATTTTCTATACACTTAGATGTGTGCAAGAGAAAGTATCCATGGCAAATACCTTGAGCAAAATAATCAGAAACCCCTGATGTCTTGCAGTGCACAGTCGCACCTCCCAAATCCTCTGCTGAGACATCTTCTCCAGTGGCAGCCTAAAAAATCATTTAATTAAGGTTTAATTTTGGTCATAAATGCATAAAAAATACATCCAACACATTGTTAGTGTTAAAATATTGAAATTTAAAAGAAACATATTATAAAATTCAAGAACATAGAAATAGCCAGAGATTATCACACAAAACATTTTGGAGCACAAGAGTAGCTAGAGCAAACCTTAACAAGAGGTGGCCCTGCTAAAAAAATGGTGCCATTTCCCTTGACCATCACACTTTCATCAGCCATAGCAGGAATATAAGCACCACCAGCAGTGCAAGACCCCAACACCAATGCAATTTGAGGAATTCCTTGAGCAGACATTACAGCCTGATTGTAGAATATTCTGCCAAAGTTCTCTCTGTCTGGAAACACTTCGGCTTGCTTGGGAAGAAAAGCTCCTCCACTGTCGACAAGATATACGCAAGGCAATTTGCACTGAGCAGCAATCTCCTGCGCCCTGAGGTGCTTCTTAACAGTAATGGGATAATAAGTACCTCCCTTAACAGTGGGATCATTCGCCACAAACATACACAGTCGCCCATGCACAGGACCTATCCCAGTAACAACCCCTCCAGAAGGCAAAGGTTCTTCATACAAGTAATGTCCTGCAAGCTTTATTACTCAAAAGTTAGAAGCTTTCCTAGTCAAACCCACATATCCATTTCTCATCATTCCCGATCCCACCTATCTCCAAGACTAACTGCATTTCGGATTAAAGTTTGCAAACATAAGTGATCGTAAGTTTTTGTAAACCTCCCGGTACTAGAGTTCAACAGTAATCTAAAGTGATATCATTATAAATTTAAAAAATAAATTAACCGAAAAAATCATAATTTAATATACTAATTAAGATATGTTTGGATAAACTTCTCTGTAAGTCCTTCTAAGAGAAGAAAATGAGAAAGAAAAGTGAATTAACTTCTGTCATAAGTTATGTATAAGTTAATTCGTAGAAACTCTTTTCGTTTAGCTTCACAAAAAGGTGATTTCTAATTTATGCATAAACTAATTTTAGTTTAGTGAGAAGTTAATTCATTTTTTCTTCTTATTTATTTCTCTCCTCCGAAAGTGTTTATTGAGAACTCTATTCAAACATGACATTCTTTGTATTTCTCAAGCGATAAACAAAAGATTAAAAATTTAAGTAGGTTTGGAAAAAAGAATTAAAACCTGTGAAAGCTCGAGGAAGGAAGAACCGGGATCGAGGAGGCGATCGATTCTTTCACGGGGAAGAAACTTGTTCCTACTCGTGTTCCTCTTCACTGCCTCGGGTCCTCCACCAGCAAGAGCCTTTTGGACATGAGATTGGAGCTGCGAAAGCAACTCCTCCATGGTCCCACCATTGGTAGTGGTTGTTGCTGCTGCTGCGAAGCTCAACCACCTTCTTCTTGTCCCTGATCCTCCCAACAAATAGGCCTTTCTTCCGATTAACCCAAACATCGCTTATCTTCTTCTGCGAATCAATAATGGCACTCTTCTCTATCTACAGCTATTGTGTTTATCCGATGACGGGGATACAGTTCCACTCTCTTCCGCTACTGCAAAATAAATACATTTGATGTCTCCATTGGATAATCTTGCCACGTCTCTTTGACTATATAAGAACAAGGCTTTTAATATTTTATACAATTAAATGAAATTTTGTGAAAATTTAAGTAATAAAAGTAATTTAAATTCTTTAACAAAATACTATCATAATGTTTTTAATAAACAAATAAATCTTATTACAACATCCACAATGACAAATAAACTTTATCATTAATTAAGTTACTTTTACTTAGCATCGACTTGTTACATCAATTTTAAGAATTTTATCAACTTTTTATTCCAGCAATAAGTTAACTAACAACTTAAATTGGATCTCACATTTTATCTCACATATTTATAATTTTATATTTATATATTTTTGCTTAAAAATAATAATTCATTTGTATTTCAATTTTGAAAAATACACCAAAATATATATATATATATATTCTTAAAGCATAATAATATATGTATTTTTTGTGTTCAAAATGTTCTCATATGTGTTTCACCAAAATTGTTAAAAGTTGTTGATGAATTTTCTTTGACACCCGTGTGTTTTATATATATTTTAAAATTAGAACAAGAATCATTAGATACTTTAATGGTTGATATGTTATTGTCTAAATAATAATAAGAATAATTAAAAATATCATTATATGTGTCATTCGTCTTCAACAATCATATTATATTATATGATGCATACAAACATTTTATCCTTCAAAGTATCCATGTGTCACGCACGTGTCGAGCGACAACGTATAATTTGGAATAAAGATTAAAACACTCCAAAAGTTTAGTTGACATGCTTTTTAGTTGATTCTTGTCATTGAGTGAATAATTTTCACTTATCTCCTAGGAACATTGAGATAGTCTTAACAAACATAATTTATCTCATGATATATTTCATATGCTATATAGTATCTACAATATATTGGGTTTTATTCATATACATTACACTCTTGGAACTTGTCCTTATTACAAAACATCATTAAACAAATTAGATTGATTTAAGACATTAATGTCATTATTTGCACATGTATAACAAAAAAAAATGTTAAATCTAAAAGTCCTATTATGCAGCTGCTTCTAGCATAATTGTGATTTACCATGATTATCTTGAGTAAATTAATCTTTACAAATTACAATTTTTGGATAGACACCTCTTATACACTCTCTAAGCATTATAATTTCACCATTTCGAAAAACATAATCACCTACATTATCAAATGACAGTCTGTATGACAATATTCATAACGAAAATGCATTTATGCAATGACGAAAGATTCATTTTGCTAATTACATCAAACTTTGTTTGGAATGGTGAAAGACCGTTAATGTATCTTTTCAATTTATTTTAATTGATTTTTAAGAAAAATACAAATTAAAACTATTTTAACTTGAGATTAACTTTTATACAAATTAATATAATACCAATAAAAATTATAATAGGTATAACTTTTAAATTAATTATTATAAAATCAACATGCTAATTATATATAGCAGTATATGATTGAATGATTATTTAATTATATAAAGAGTAAATTTGTTTAAACTAAAAAAATAATTGTAAACAAAAACACTTCTTAAAATAAGTGTTTTTAAGAAGCTAGGATGAGTAAAAGGAGATATTATCCAAACGAAATGGAAGATAGGATGAGTCACTAATTTACTAACACAAGCATTGAAGATTTGGTCCGAATCAGATAGCGAAGAAAGAGTGAGTTGCAGCAAGAGACTCAACTCCAGTCCATGTCGTTGCTGCTGCTACTGCCTCAACCTTCCACATACCTCTCTCCGGTCACCTTCTCCTCCGCCGCCGCCGTCACGCCTCGGCGGCTGAGAACGCTCACTCCGAAAACCGCACTCTCCATCTCTGCCCCAACAACAACAGCTCCCAATAATGCAATCCCTCCCAAGAAGGTCCTGGTCCCCATCGGTTTGGGCTCAGAAGAAATGGAAGCCGTTATTTTAATTCACGTTCTGCGCTGCGCCGGCGCTGAGGTCACCGTCGCCTCTGTGGAGCCGCAGCTCCAAGTCGAAGCCGCCGGAGGCACCAAACTGGTCGCTGACACCGACATTAACGCGTGTTTCGATGAAGTTTTCGATCTCGTTGCGTTGCCCGTTAGTTCTCTAACTGAAATTGTTTTGGATAAGCTTAACATTTTTTTTTTGAGAGGGTAAGCTTAATATTTTTAGGAGGAGTAGAAAAAAATAAAATGAGTTTTTCCGTAAACTTAAAAATCATTTTCAGAAAACTTACGTGAGAGAGTTTCTACAAATTAATTTGTGTGTAACTTACGAAAAAACTTATCTTTTATTTTCTTCTCATAGAAATGTTTCTACTATTACTTTTACTTCTTATTTTGTTGTTCATAGTATTAACTTCAAGAGACAGGGAGGAATGCCTGGCTCTGCAAGACTACGGGATTGCGATGTGCTGCGAAAAATCACGTGCAGACAAGCTGAGGAAAATAGGCTCTACGGTGCTATTTGTGCTGCTCCTGCTGTCACCCTTTTGCCATGGGGGCTTTTGAAGAAAAAGAAGGTGCTTTGATTAACTTGGGTTTTATGGAAGTAATATTTGTTACAATGATTTTGTATTTTGTTGGGGTAACTGTTGGGTGGTGACTATCAAAATTCTTATTGTACAGCGTGTTTGGTTCCACGTTTCAGATGTGATTTTCTAAGTTTTATGTGATTTTAAGAAGCTAATAGTTATAGTTTCTGCATCCCGAACGCAATTTCTTGCTTTTCAATGGGTTTCTAAGCACGCAATTAGTTGTGGAAATATAAAAAGAGTTTAATTGGCATGTGCTATCATCTAAAAGTTTTTACATTGTCAGCTAGTCAGAAATCGTCTTTGCTATGATTCTAAAGAAGTTATTATAAAAAGTTTAATAGGCATGCACTAGTTGATTACTTTGCAGTCTCTACTTAAGTGGGTTGAGTACACCAGCAATGAAAATGGAAACCGAAAGTTCTGTGGTTTAAAAATGCTGAATCTCGCCTTAACCAATAATAAACCATTGTTAATATGACTTATCATTATAAAAGTTAATAAACTTACCATAGATAATGATTTGTGATTGCATAAAACTTTACAAAACCTTAGAACATATATTATTCTATTATAGAAGTCAACGAACTTATCATATATGATGATTTGTGATTGAATGACATACATTGTGTATTGTTTATTTATTTAAAAAAGAGTTTAATTTTCATACATGTTCAGTGTAAAGATTTTTATACTGTTAACTAATTAGAAATCATATTAGATCTGACTTTTAGAGTAAGTATATTCGTACATTATTGAAAAAACCTTTTTACTATCTGTGTATTTTTTTTAAAATAGTATTTTTGCTGCTGTAACTGCAGTTACAGACTGTAATTTAGGCTAGAGTTATATTTTGTTGTTTTTTGTTTATATTTGGATAAGGCTAATATGCTCTAGTTTGTTATGCAAGATAACTTGCCACCCTGCATTTTACGACAGGCTTCCAAGATTTTGGGCCGTTAAATCAAATCTCCAGGTTTCCAGAGGACTCACAACCAGCCAGGGGCCTGGAATTAGTTACCAGTTTGCTTTGTCCTTGGCCGAGCAGCTATTTGGGGAGTCTGTTGCCAAAGAGGTTGCAGCATTGATGGTAAACTGTTTTGATTAGTAACTTTCTTGCCGGAAAGGAATAGATTGTTTCCCTTTTTCTATGTAATCAAATTATGTGCTTATATGCAGTGGTTTCTTTTCTTTTTCTTTCTTTACTGGCTGATACAGTGCTGAAAAGTAATGGTAGCTGATATTGAATTAGTAATCAGTTGTAGAGAGCATTATAATACGATTCAGTTGTTCTGTATTGCCAAATATTCGTGTGTTAAAATTAAAAGGTAATACAAATTTAGTAATCACTTGAAGAGAGCATTATAATAGGATTCAGTTGTTCTGTATTGCCAAATATTCGGGTGTTAAAATTGTAAGCCCTACACCAGTAGCAAACTTTTAGCAGGTTCAATAGTCAAATATTTAACTGCTATTAGATATTGATCTAGTTGAACGGGGGAATTTTAAGTTTTTAACCAAGGTAATATTTGGCGTGCAGCTAGAGCGCAAAATACTATTATGTTTTGTTCTCTTGGGTTCCAAGTTCCAACTATTTTAGTGGAGCCAAAATGTACCACTAATTCTATTATATTTTTAAAATGTATCAAAAAACAAAACCCATGTGTTATGTTTGATGCCGTTTTAACACATTTACTAAACCCATAATACATTAACCTAGGGGTGGAAAAGTTTAAAATAATAATAAAATAAAATAAAGATTAACAGAGAGGAAGAGATAAGAGCAGGAAAAAAATGCTGAATGATGAGTGTGCATGAAATATATGTTTTAAAATTTGGATTCTTTAGTTTGATTACATTTATAAAAATTAACATCTTCATTGTTCTTTCTCATCTTTTATGTATATTACCTTATCAGCTATGTGCCTGATCAAGTACTCTTTCTTTTTTATAATAGTTGATGAGAACGGATGATGGTAATGCAGCTAAGAAGGAGTTCAATAAAGTTGAATGGTCTGTTGGTCACCACACCCCTAGTGTAAGTTACTAACATACCATCAAATTTGTATAATTTGGGAAGATTTCAGCTGCCCATCCTTCTGCATCAATGATCTTTACACATGAACTCATACATTATGATGTCCAGGTCCTTGTACCAATTGCACATGGCTCTGAAGAGATTGAAGTAGTGACTGTGGTAGATATTCTAAGGCAAGCAAAAGCTAAGGTCATAGTTGCTTCAGTTGAAAACTCTCTTGAAGTTTTGGCTTCTCAAGGAACCAAAATTGTTGCTGATATATTAATTGGTGATGCTCAAGAGTCAGCATATGATCTGATTATTCTTCCAGTAAGATAAATTCTCAAAATAAATAAGTTGCTGCATTTTTTCATGGTGCTATAGCAGACCTTACAAGTATAAATTGTTGTGTTTTTAGTCATTCAAATTTGATTTGATGTGGAAATTGATTCTCATGTTTATAACCCATTGTAGAAAATAGGATTTGAATTGCTTAGTAAATTAATTTTTATGTTTGGAACACCTTAAAATTGAATGGAATTCATTTTATTTTAACACTCACTTTCTTATCCTTGATAAGAATAGGTAGAGTGGGTTTACAAATAAAGGTAATATTATCAATATAAGCACTCAAAACTAAAATTAAATAAAGGCCACTCAAATCCAACCAAACTTGAGTGAATTTCAAAATCAAATCAATCCCTATTTTTAATTTTTACCAATCATATCTTGTGCTATGATTATTATATCTCTTGGGGTTCCTTCAAATTGTAGGATTTTTCATTGCAGTTGTAATTGACACGATATAAATAGTTTATGATAATCATATGATTCTTGTTTTTGTCCCACCTATTATTTGTTGTTGCTGAGATTTTCATGAACTTTTAGGGGGGAACTGCTGGTGCTCAAAGACTAAGCAAATCTAGAATTCTGAAGAAGCTTCTTAAAGAACAAAATTCAGCTGAAAGGATATATGGGGCAATCTGCTCTTCACTTGCCATTCTACAAAAACAGGGTTTACTAAAGGTATTTGACGCCCTTCTGTTATCTTTCTGCTTCCTGTTCCAATTCTTAAGGAAAGCCTCTCTGAAATGAGAAATTTCTTGCTCTAACAGGACAAGAGGGCCACAGCTCATCCCTCCGTCTTAGTCAAGCTTAAAGATGAAGAAATAAATGGTGCTAAAGTAGTTATTGATGGCAAATTGATCACTAGTGAGGGACTTGCCACTAACGGATTTTGCATTGGCCATTGTGAGCAAGCTATTTGGTAATGGAAGAGCAAGAAGTGTAGCAGAAGGCCTTGTTTTTGAATATCCTAAGAAGTAGAGTGCATGGTTTGAAGTGCATGTAGCCATGTAGGTAGGAGAAAAAATTATACATAGTCCAACGGTTGAGGGGTTTATCAGTCCTTTCTAAGCCTACGCCTGGCCAACAGCTCCATATTATCACTAAGAATTATTTTGCCCCCAATCACCTCAGAAAGAAGGATAAGTTGCAGCTTTTGTGGCCAAATCTTTGAGCAACCTGTACACAGCCATGTTGTCTAATTCAATATCTTGTCAGAATCCTGAGCCCATGTTTGATTAGCTCCGTACGATTCATGTCCCCGTTTGGCATTCATTTCACACACATGGATGGTAGCAATCAATCTTCTGAGATTGATTTCTGGAGGGGATGTTGACCTGGGAATGCCATTGCTATTGACTGAGATGAGAACTTGATGGTTTTCATCATTTATATGGAATAATGTAATTAGCCAGATATTATCTTGTATCCCAAAACGTAGCAAAAAAATTAATCATGTGGAATTTTTGTAGGGAAAGTTGGTTTAGTCATATATTTGGTAATAATTATTTTACTTTTGCCAATCAAGATGTAGTACAGCGAATCTACGTGGTAACACCTTAAAAATATTGATTTGATTTAACTGAAGACTACCTTCAGTTCTTACATCTCACCAAGAGTTTCAGTAAGCATGTTTGGTATGAGAGAAATTTTTTTATATCCAAAAATTATGATTATTAGAAAAGTTGATTTTTAATATTTATGATTCTTGGGAATGTTTATATGATATTTTTAATATAAATTTTAATTTAATTTATTGATAAAATAAATTATGGGATAATTATGATTTTATTTTTAATTAATTTTAAACTCTTGTAATTTTTATTTATAGAATTATTTTAATTAGATTCTTGTAGCCAAAGGTAGTGGCGATGCCATACGCAAAAAGGAAGAGACTCATAGAATGGCAGAGGCAAATAGAGCTTTTGCACATTTTCGTTAATCCATGAACAGGATCTTAACTATTTAGGGATCCATGGAACGAATCGCACTTTTACCACTAAATTATACCCGCTACAATACAATTATTGTATCTTTTGCCGAACAATCCGGTGTATTAACATTATTATTTATTAGATTAGCGCTTAATCACTTAATTAAAACTTTGCAGAAGCATAATCAAAAATCATATTTTTTGATTACATTATGTATGGAACTCATAAACTTAAACATCACAGCAACACTAGCCCCTACTGATCCAGAATCACATAAACAGAACCATAGGCAGATAACCGAGTATCACAACAGATATAAACAGGAGGAAACATCATACATAACATATACTGGTTATGTACGTATACATCATCTAACACTCGAAGTATCTATACAAAAGAATAAGCATCTGAGTGCTTTCGATCTCTAGGATCCTTCCTCACACGAGGGCATACATAACATATACATAACAAAAGAATACATGTGTGCACCACATATCTTCCCTCTACAGGGGTACAATAAATCATCAAAAGCTGAGCCACCAAACTCTCCTTAAGCTGCCTCACAGCCAAGCAGGTACTATCTCTACTAGGGCCTCCCGCCCTGAGACCGCTCCTCTCTGTCAGAAGCGTCACCTGAAACCACATAAGCCCCACACGGGGTGAGATAAACATCTCAGTAAGCTCAGGGTCCTTGGAGGCATCTCCTCCACCCTGGCTCACTCTTCATGACACAAGTCATCAGGCATCACAAACAAACTGGCCTCCCGGCCCTCATAACAATACAAGCAAGTCATCTTGCTCTATGTACGGTGGATCACATCAACACCGACCTCAGTGTGAGATCAGAACTCACACCCGTGCCATCCCATCGGGAGCTACCCCTTACGCATGGACGCACGTATATGGTATCATACACATACAAGCATAGATACAAGCATACATATCATTATGAGGATGCAACAACCATCAATGAATGCATCATGAATGCAACCATCACTCTCTTGGAGTATGATGGAACACAAGCAGTGGGAAACATCCCCAAGGAACCAAGAACTTACCTGGCAAAGCCGAGCTCTGCAGTTCTTCCCTTGCTCCGTGGCCTACGCCACTGATACCCGTGGTGTCACGCCCTATACAAGGCATACAATCATATATCAATCATCCGACAATCACACAAGCACAAGCATATAACACGGTTCTCAACCGTCTCAAAGAAAGGAACCTCAATCCTTTCCAACCACTAAATCCTCTAACTTAAGATTCATCAAGGCTCATCACTCACAAGCCATCTCATAGACCCTCAGTGGTCTATCTCATCTCAAACAAGGCACTTGAGTCATCACAAGACTCGGTGTAAGCTAACATCAAGAGCTCAAAGCTCTATACAGACCAAAGGCTTAAGGATACACATATGGCTTGAACGATTCTTTTCACACACAAGACACCGTTCCAACAGCCCCTCAAGCACACCAAACCCATATACCAAGACTCTTGCATGTCACAACATAGTCAAGCAACTCAGCATACCACTATACATGCATTACATAGAGCCAAGAATCAAAGTTCACCAAACTAACATTTGAGAGCTAATCCTTCATCCTCACAACATCCTAAGCACATGTTTCTAAAGGACCCAAGGCTAATACTAGCTCTATCACAAGTGGGTCACTATTCACCCAAAATCCCAACTCATAAATCAAGCGGTGAATCTCGAGTTTCTTACCTCAAAGATGACAAGGAAGGCCCAAGGACGACTCTCCTAAGCACGGGTATCCACGAATCGTCGTCGTTCCTCGTCGAACTCGAGTTCTAAGGACTTCCCTTGAGATAGGGATTCTCTGATTTGGGGGATTTTAAGGAATCTAGATGAAGGATTCAAGCTCACCAAGTGTTTCTAGCAAGATAGGTGTATCAAGGAAGGTATTTTGGTGAACTACGGTGGAGAAATGAAGTTTGGAGCTTCAACAATGGCTGCAGGTCGCTCAGAGGAAGAAGAAGCAAGGTTTTCCCAAAACTCGTAAAATGGCCTATATATACTGGGTCTGCCTGAGCTTCCGCGCTGATCGCGCCAGCTTCCAAAACCTATGGCGCCATCCGCGCCACTCCCGCGCCAACCGCGCCAACCCCCAGAACCAGTGGCGCCACCCACGCCACCATGGCGCCACTCGCGCCAACCTCCAGGGAAGAACAGGTCCTCTGGGTTGATTGGCGCCACTCGCGCCAACCTGGCGCCCCTGGCGTCACTCGTGCCAACCTGGTGCCACTCGCGCCATCTTCCAGTGAGCATGGCGCTGATCGCGCCGCATCTCTGCAACTGATTTTTGCAGAAGAATTCTGCAGAAACCCTAGGCTATCCGCGCAGAAACTTGCGCCGTCCGCGCCAGGACTCAGGGTCATTATAATTCTCTTGTTTAAATTATTTTTTATATTGTGCATAGTATTATTAATCTTATATTATATCTTAAAATATTCTTAACCAAATCAAAATAAAGTAAAAAGAGTCCAATATCTTTCTTTTAATTCCTAAACAAGTTTTTTAGTATTTTTGTTGTCTATGTTTTTCCTTTGTTAACATTTTCTCCTCTTGTTATAATAACTGTGTTAATCGATGATGTAATCATGTTGATAGGCTATTGATTTGTTATGTTATCAATGAGTATAATAAAGTAATTATGTGTAATTTTTTTAGTAAAATTTTTAATGTTTTATTTGTTAAAAATAGTTGATGAGAGATTGAAAATATAATTTATAAAAAAATTAAATGTGATTGTTTTGTCAAATTTTTTAATGATATGACAAGTGACTAAATTGTTAAAGTAATTATTATGTCATCAATTATCTATGTTACTTATTAAAAAGGACTACAATTATTAGCAGAGAGAAAGCCAACATAGAGTTGAAGCATTAATACAAATTTTTTAGACTGCTTCACTCCCTCCATGAGTCTCTAAAAGGAACATAAGAGATGAATTGTCTACACGTATCCTTAATAAGACCACCAAAGCATCGGACACTAGTGCCCCTACAATGATAGGTGATAGGTTAATTCTATTCTATTTTTTAATATGAGGATTTTTTTTTAGTTTTTTTTTTTTTTTTTTTGTACTGATGCTTCAACTTAATCTTATGGACTTGTCAAAAACTCTTTTAATTCTTAAATTTCAACTTATCCAAACATTAAAAGTAACAAAAAAAATTCATTTTCTACCAAAAATAATAAACTTCTATTAACATGTAATATTCGGTATTTGTGTTATTTATGAGTGAAAAAAATATTTTGTATGCGATATAATATATTATTATAATGTTTATTTATATATTAAAATACTTACATATTACATATTAGGAATCCTTATTTATTGTTTCACCTTTTAGTTCATAAAATATCAAGATCGGATTTATTCTATTCATATAATTATAAAAAAAATGAAATACACATTTATTATTACTCATATTAATAATTTTTTCAACAATTAACATTAGTTTGCTTATCTTAACTTACTTTACAAGAGGAAAATTCAAATAGTAAATATATAAATAGAGTTTAACAACTAGTTTAAAATATTTTATATTCTTAACTAATTAAAAATTATTATAAAAATAATAAATTTATTATACTGCGATGAGAGTGTAAAATTAGTAAATTACTTTACAATACTGATATAAAAGTTATTTTCTCACAAATATTAGGAAAGCACTCTTACTTTCGGCGGAAAGAGTTATTATTATTATTTTATTATTACTATTATTATAAGGGTATGAAAGAGTTATGTTTGACACATCAGCTACTGTGTTACTCTTACTTATGACTTATTAAGATTAAAGATAAGATAAGATAAAGATTTGGCTTCGATTTGACGTCTAAACTCAATTTTCAAAACACCTACACGAGAATAGAAGACGCTTTTTACCAGAGGAAGATATTTGCACGACGTTGAAATATTGGTACGGGTTAATTTAGCTTTTTTGTTAAAGGAGGTTATTTTAGCTTGGGAATTGATTTTTTTTTTCTCCATTCCCTTCATTTTATAAGATTTTGAAAATTAAACAAATAGAAATGATGCATATTTTTATAAATAGTAACATTTGTTTCTCAAAAGCTTAATAATATAGAATGGAGAAAAATGAAATAGAGAGGAACTTTTTGCAATTTAGCTTAGATTTTGAGTTTGATTTTTGTTTAACTCTGCAGTCATAATTATTCATATTTGAGCTTATTGAAGTTGAAAAAGAAATGAATTTCAAGTAGTGATGTAAATAAATTGAGCCAAGTGGAACTTAGTTTAGTTTGATTTTACTTTATAAGAATCAAGTTAGCTAGAAGTTTGACTTGAATTATATATGAACCTTATATTTTTAGTTTGAATTCAATTTTGTTCAAGCTCACAAATGATTCAGTTTCAATCGTTAGCTTAAATACTTAATTCAAAAGTAACAGACTTACTTCTAAACTCAACTAAAATTAAAATTATGAATGTTACATATTTTTATTTATTTATATTTTCATGCCAAAATTTGTTAAGATGAATTTAATATATAGAGATAGATTCACAATGAAAAATAGGATATATCTTGTCTTACTTTTAAATAATCCGAATCAAACTTTGGTGTCAAATAAAATCAAGGAAGGGTGTGTTTAGTTTTTTGTTCCAATACTTCAAATAAATGTTCATGTCAATGACCCTAGACACATGATTGGGTTGAACATGCATTGGAACACATGCTAACAGAAAAACATACACACACAAAATCTGAACTCAACCTATGTAATGATTTAGATTCAACTTTCATTCATAACCAATCAGAACGACTCATAAATACTCCTACTTTCTTTCCAACTGAAATTATATTTGAGATGATTTGAAAATCCAGATTATAATAACAAGACTTAACAAAATATTATTATTGATATACAAAAAATTTAGTCTTGATAAGTTGTTAGTCATGGGTTCAATTCCAAAAATAGTCTAATCTTCAGGTAATGAATTAAGTAGTTTTTTTTTTTATATATATATATACAAAAGTTTAAGCTGAGATGAATCTCTATTTTAAATTTAGGATAAACCATCAACATCTATGAAAAACTAAAAACAAAGAATACACATCGTCCACTAACAAGAAACCCCTACAATCGAACCTGTTTGTTGTGAGAAAAGGGTCAACCTTTTAAATCAAAGTCCTGTTAGCTATGTTTTGACATGTGGAAAATACATGGAAATTTCACTCCTTTCATAAATACAAGAAAGAAATGGTATAACTAAAACTTAAATTGGACAAAAAAAAAGTTAGAGACAGTTCAATAAGCTTGTGTTACCTTATCATCCTGCAACACAAAAGAAAATAACATTCAAGCATATATATAATAATTTATTATCCAAAGATACAACTTTAATGTACAACTCAACACTCCTAGTTCCTATACATAATAGCACTAGCAATAGCTACCACCCTATCTAATTTTGGACTGCAATTACCTCACGGCTCACATACATATATACTCCAGTCCTTATGACATAGCAACGGCTTCCTTCGTATAGATGTCACTTTGAAACAATGACTCACATTCACATAATCTACCATGGTCCAGTAAGTGTCCTTCTCAAGCATTGTATTTTACTTATCCTTGTTCTGCATGCAGGGTCCAAATCCTACCAAAATAAAGAATATGAAAGTGTATTAGGCTTTCAACTACCGTGTAAATAAAGTGTATTCATAGCTTATAGAGAACACAAGATATTATTATACCATATTTTTCTGCATTTCCATGATTTCTTCCTGCATCAAACCAAATGTAGACAGAGAAAGTCAAAACCTCAGTTAACAAAACTGATAGTGATGAGGACATGGTGCACAATGACAAGTTGACAACATACCTGTTTTCTTTGTAATTCTCTGTTTAATTCCTTAAGTTTTGCAACTTCAGCTTCTAGTTCGAAAGTGTAGGCCTGACATTCAAGAGAGACAAAATTTAATAGTTACAAGTGCAATAAATCATTTGATAAGGAAGGCAACAAAAAGGTCATCATATAACATGGGAAAAAAATTATCTAATGTATTTTACTTCTCTCTTTCTATGAATTTTTCAGTTAATGGATACTACCTTTTGATATTATAATCTGGTTATGCCCAATTAGTAATTAAGAGTGATAATAAATGACCTTTAACTATTGTTCTGTTGACTTTTTATATGAATCCCACTAAAAACAGAGTGGACCAAAGCTTTTTAGCAGAATCTACATGGTAAATTAGAAGTGTGAACTGCTAACACTGCTCTTGACAAGAAAGCATTACGACTAGTTAGAAACAACAAACATTCTGTTTGTTTTTTCTGTAAGAATCTTAAGAATAAAAATAACATTTTATAAAAATCAGAAACAAAAGAATATTTTCTCAAATCAAAACAATTCCTTAATTATTTTGATA
Source organism: Glycine tomentella (assembly GCA_007407185.1). NCBI lineage: Eukaryota > Viridiplantae > Streptophyta > Magnoliopsida > Fabales > Fabaceae > Glycine > Glycine tomentella. The sequence goes on from PYAF01005619.1 coordinate 616,192, forward strand.
AGAAATCCAAAACAGACAAGTTATTTTTATTTCTTCTTCATAATAAAGAACGTTAATAAGATACTGATTTTTATATATCTTTTAATTGTTATTATTAGGTGAATTTTAGAAGTTACACTAAAAAAACAAAATGGGCTTAATTTTTCAAAATGAACCATACATAAATTTCATCAAACAATAAAACTATGACATAAAGTACATGTTCTTAACTCTACGCAAAAACCCATTAAGGAAGATGTTTGTTTGAACTTTGAACACAAGTTTGGTACAACACAAGTTGTCTCACTAATTTTGGAATGTATTTTTAAGATACAAAAATAAGTAAAAGACAAAGAAAGTTGTTTACAATGTCACATGTGTTATACTTTTTATGTTAATAAAACAGTGGAACTAACTGATGCATTTAAATGACTAATTGTAAGGTGGCTAACCTGCTTACGAGCCCTTGATCTCGCTGCTGATTCTCTATTTTTAATCATTCTCCTTTGTCTCCTCTCAACCACTTTCTCTATGGCACCTAATTTCCTTCCCCTGTTGATTACATAATGTGGTGATATTGGAGAGTTATCAACATTATTATTACTCCTTGTAATTACATCTGGTGATATTTTACTTGAGGGAGAAGCTGTGACATTAGCTGTGGCTAAACCAACCATTCCAACATTCATTGAATGCTCAGCAGCAACTCCAATCAGCCCTCCCCTTCTGCCAGGGCTGGCATGTTGATGAGCATTGTTCAACAAATGCATAGGAGCACCAGCAAAAGTTACATTTGCTGGCTTTGGAAAAAGTGTTGGTGGATGTTGTTGGTGTTGGTGTTGTGCTTGTCTTTGGGAGTGGTTTGAGTTTAATGATAAAGGAGGAGGTTGTTGTTTTGGAACTAAGTTAGTGTTCTCACCCAAATTCCCATTTCCATTACTTCTATTTGGTTGTTGAAACCCAAGAAGTAGGCTAGTGTTGTTATCGTTTGGTCTAGGAAAGTCACCAAACCATCCATTGTTGTTTGGTTTTCCAATTTGTTGTTGTTGAGGAACATCTTCTCTCACAACACCAGCTCTCACCAAAAACTCCTCCAATGTCATTTCTCCCAATGTTGCTTGCCTTTGAGGAATTGATGAGCCACCATTGTCACCACTTCCACCATCCTTGGCCCCACCACCACTTTCTTTGATCAAGTCCCTCCAAACCTCATCAACTGTTTTCTGACTAAGAGTCCTTGGCAATGTCAAAGAACCTTGTCTTTGCAAACCACCACAATTAATAGGGTTGTTGTTGCTATTGTTGTTGTTATGGTCTTCTCCTCCTCCTGCAGCGGCAACGGATGAAAACACCATGGCTTGAGTCTCTTCAGCTGTCCATATGTTCTTCAAGAGTTCATCCATGTTCATGGACCCGAAATCCTTCCCAATCCCACCCATGGTGCTCTGAAACTCATCAAATGTCAATGAGTATATTGTTGAGGGCTGTCTCAGCAGAGTAGTGCTAGAAACATTATTATTTGCTGGTGTCTTCCCATGCATGGCGTCCCAAGTGGGGTGGTTATTATTATCACCAATACCAAAGTTCCTGAAGTTCATCTTTTGACCCCACTTTCCAACAATACTTGAAGCAGACGTTAGAAGCTTACTTAAGCAAACTTTGTCTTACGTAGCAATCATGCCTAAGTAGATCATGTGGTACTTTCAATGGTTTCCTTGGATTCAGATCTAACCATACAAAAATATTGGGACAACAAAAGCAATTCATTAATCAAGGTACTAAAGTAGATAATTAGTATTAATTATTAACAAGTTAAAAATTGCAATTCTACTACCAACATTTGACACAAATGGTTAATGTGTAGTTAAGGTTAAATCGTTCAGATATCACCTGACTTTAAAATAATTCTTAACTAAACTTTACTCATTTCCTGACCTGACCGAATTTAAGATTAATCAAAATCTTTTTCTCCTGGTGAACATGAGTTAAAGACAAAAAACAACAACTTGCAATTCTACCCCCACAAGAAGAAACAAAACATTCAGTTAGAAGGCTGTTAACTTCTGAGTGATCAAATTTCATGTTAAACCGCAAAAATCCAAACTGCGCGAACGGTGAAACCGACAATAACTAACTTTGTAGAGACAAGTCAGATCTAAACCTCAACCTCTGCTGTCTGTTATTCTGGTCTTTTGTACTAGGTGAAAAAATTGTACTAGTTAGTTAAATTAGATTAAAATTAACCTAAAATCTGATGATGTAGATGAAACTTAAAATTACACACGCTTCTAACTATAAAAAGTTAACTAATTTCTCTGAGATACCAACACCCTTTTACGAGTTTAACAGAACCCAACTTTCTTTTTTCGGCGAAAAAAATCACAAAAATCTCTGAGACGCGTCACCATCCCCACCCTGGTTTTCTTTTTATCTTAATAAAAATAATTGTCACTATTACACAAATTTCACATCCAGTTATAGAAACTCCCTTGTTCCACACACAACTCACTCACCCGAAACAAACTATAATAGCTACTGTGCGTAATTCAATCCTCCAGTGTTCAGATTCTCCACGCCATAGAGCGTTGCGGCGATCGGAAAAACCGAAACCCAAAACCCCAAACACAAAACCCAAAAGGTCACATATCGAATAAATAAAAATTTGTTGGCAGAAGAGACCTTTATATATAAAAAAAAAAAAAAAAAAAAAAGAGTGAGCCAACCAAATTCGGCAGAAAGGGAATGGAAATTAATAAAAACATCCTATGGGGGCACAGATATGGATACGAAGAGGAAAAACAATGGCGGGGAGAATGAAAGGGGAAATTAGCATTAAAATTAGAAAACTAAAATTACCTTGGGTTAGTAGTGTTTTTGTTTGGGCCTATTTCTCAAAAAAAAAAATGCGTTCTTTCACTGAGCAACAACGTTTCAGTGTCGTGTCGCAGCGATCTTGAGATTGGGGAGTGTGGTAGAGTCGACAAGTGTCTTGTGTTGTGCCGCCTCGACACGAGTCGGGATTTAAGGAGAGCCCTCGGAGTTCGGGGCAGTCATATTATTGGAGTTTCGTGTGTAAAATAAAATATATTTTTTTGAGAAAAACGAAAATGGAACCACATTAATCACGGAACGTGGACCAATAGTAGTGAGTTGAATCCTTGATGTAACGTTTGCCCAATTGGAGTACGCAATGTGGGAGGATCCACAGCACTTGATGCTGCTTTCCGACATCATTTTACATTTGTGATCATCAAGCTTTTGGATTTTATTTTTTCTCATTTCATTTTTTTTATTGTAAATGTTAGTTTTTTAATTTTGATAAAAATATCGTGAAAAGATTTTCTCATGCAACCTTTCTGTCTTACGTTCATTAGGTAAAGAAAAAAGAAATTAGAAAAAAGTGAATTAAGATGAAATTTTTAGTTAGAGTGTAAAGGTATGAATCACACGTCTATTTATTATTTAATGAATAATTTTATTCATTTTCATTCTATTTTTACACAAATGAACATGACTTTATTTGATTTAATTACACTTGGCTACATTTGAAACTTAAAGTTTCAAAAAATTGATATAAGTCACATATTTTTATATTTTACTTTAATTTAAATGTTTTATCCTTTTCATCTCAATTCATTTTTTATTTTTTAATTCCTTCAAACCTTTGGATAGTGTTTGGTTACTTTTATCTTTGGTGTATTTGAGATTAAAATTTTAAAAATTGACTTAAGTTTCACACCTCTACACTTAACTTTGATTCAAATCTTTCATTTTTTTTTTCACTTCCGCACCTCTTTCATTTATTTAAACCAAACATGACCTTAAGTTTTCCTTTTCCAACCAATAGAACAACCTTATATCTCCTTCTCATCCCATGGCATACTCATTTTGTCTCATTTTATATTCTTTTTAAATTAAACTTATAATTTAGTCTTGCTGCGAATTTTCAATTTGATTTCTCTACGTAAAAATTTATTTAAGCAAATTTCTCTCCAGTGTAGACTTTCTCTAGGATTTGAAAGATCTAGCCAAAGCATTTAAAATTTATTGTGTCCAGGACCAATCCAAGATTAAAGCAACTAAAGTTCAAGCTTTAGATTTACCAACAAAATATATTTGTTTTTAGGTTTTATAAAACAAAAAAGACCACATTTAATAGAAAAAAAGTCACATGTATTTGTAAAAAGGCCCAATATATTGTTCTCACATTTAAAATAAAATATTTTTCTTAAAATTTATTTTAGGCTTCACTTGTTGTTGAACCATCCCTGATTTTGTCCTTCATCTTTGCTCCCGGAGTCGTTCGATTATGCAAACATTATCCCAATATTTAAGAAGATTAAAGGTTAGTTATCAGAATCATACATGAATTTCTTTCCCAAATATTTTGAAGGTGTTGTTAGGTGGGATAAGATGTGCAATAACTCTATGCGAATTGAGTAAACATGATCGAATAAAACCTGAATAGTCTTACCATAAATTGGGTCACTAATCATCTCTAACTTAGAGGGTACGATTCATATATGTAAATGTTATCAATTTAATCCTCGTTATATTAACTTTTTTTTATGTATTCTTAATTCGTTTCATATATATATATATATATATATATATATATATATATATATAAAACATTTTTAACTTAATTAATTTAGCCATAAAAAAATTATTTTTAATTTAATTTCTATATGTGTGGTGTATTTTTAATTTGGTCTTGTAAGAGAACAAATTAAAAATGTGTCACGCCTATAAGGCCCACTTTAAAAGGTTTTCAAGTGTAGATATCTAATTATAATTTATGACACCTATAGCCAGTGACACAATAAAAAAATTTAAGTAGCGAGGATAATGTTTATATACAGAAATTAGTATTTTAGTTTGTATATTATATATACGATATTTTTTATATAATTAAAATTTAAATACTAATTAAATAATTTCTAATATAAATAATATTATAAATAAATTTAATAATAAATATATAGATCATATTTTCAATTTATTATGAATAATTTAAATTTTTTATTGGGTTATTTTTAATTAGTAATAAAATTTTAAGAAAATAATTTAAAATTCAATTTAAAGATAGATATTAAAGAGAGTAAATTAAAAGGGATGTACAGTTAAAAATATAAAGTATATAGATAAAAATAAAATAAAAGTAATTTGAAATGATGGAGATAATTTTGTTTACTAATTAATTGTAAAGATGCACATCCAAAAGAGTAAAAAGAGAAAATAATGAGAATGTTTGAGAAAAATAAATAAATACGTCTAATTTTTTTTAAGAGAATACTCATATTATAAATTGATTTTATTACATCTTAAATCATATGAATATATTTTATAATTAAACATATGTATTATATTTAGCAATGCACTTAAAAAAACATCGAAAATATCTAATTAACAAAGTAAAAATAATTAATGAGACTAAAAAGGGAGCGATACTTATATTATAAATTATTATTTTTCCTACATTTTACTGTTATGTATATGTATCATATTTAGCAACGTTAAAAGTTATCGGGGGCAATTGCTCCCAAAACCTTACAAGTAAATCCATCAATATTAAATTCGATCATTTTTAAATAAGATTTTGTATTTGAATCTTAGATAAAACAATATAATTGAGATAAGAGATTTTATTAAAGGTGTTTAATCGAATTTCCTAAAAAAATTACTCAATAATAAATACTCTTACAGAGAAGGTAGGTTGGTTTTACTTAAAGATAATATTTTCTATTATCAGAGACTCGATTATATTCTGCATAAACAAACTCGCTCTCTGTAAGATAAGTAAAATAAGTAATATAGTATATAATATGTATAAATACTCCAAAGTTCAAATTGATGTCATGAATAAAAAAAAATCCAAAATAAAGTTCCGTCATTGTTCAAATTATACGTGCAAAAAAACGTTCCAAATCGATGTTTTTAACATTATATAAAAAAAATTTGGAACCCGTCTCTGGTGCCTTGGTACGGGGTAAGGTAGCTGATTAGATGTGAATATTTGAATCTAATCGTTTTGTTTTGTCTATACACATGCATCGATCGTTTAAATAGCTTTAATACCTAATGTAGTTATCAGTCAAGTCACTATATTAATAAGAATTTTTATCTTGAGCATATTATATATATATATATATATGAAGTAATTTATTCATTAAAATAGGTAAATTTTGAAATATCTAAAATTATTAAGCAAAAGTTCAACAAATATATTCATACTCCGATAATTAAGTTTTGGATTGAAGGGGATCAAGGCTCTTACTAGCTCCCCAATGCATTCACAAAAAAGAAGTTATTTTAAGAAAATTATTGAATTTACTAACATCGGTGTAAAATTATATTTGATTTTCTTATGTAAGGTTTTTGGTTTGAACATCATAAATGAAAAAAAATGGATGAAAAGTAGTTAATTAATTTTTTTGACAGAAATTAAATATTAAGTAAAAATTAGTAAATATTTCACATTAATATTATGAGAGAGAGAAAGATAATTATTGACTAATAACTCCGTAACTTTTAAAGTTAAAGTCTTTTGTGTTATGTCCCTCTAAGCAAAATCAAAATGGTATCGAGTTTTTCTGTCCCTTAATTTTCCTTTTCTTTTTCATAGATCAAATAAAAAATTTAATGTTTTTTTTAAGAACAAACATCATATTTTATGTAATTATTTTTTTTCATTGAAGGTATCCCATAGTACAGTTGTAATTAACTTAACTTAAGTTGTAATTATTATGTTGCTCAAAAACGGAAAATGATCTAGACTAACGAAGTTTGCTATAATTGGTCATTAGTTGAGTACATTAAATATGTTGCTAAAAAAAGGCAAAATTCATGATCTACATCTCAAAAAATTCTTCAATTAAACTTAAAATATTTTAATATGTTTTGATGTTATATTTAAATTAAATCAAATCGAATTATATTATTACTTTATGTTTGATTAGAATAATTTTTTAAAAATCAAAACAAATTGTATAATAAATATCCCTTCATCGAATAATGATCATTCTCATTATCACCACAACCACTATCATAATTAACATCAACATCGTCAACACTATCATCACTATCATTATTTTGACTACTATTAAGATTATTATATTGTTTGTCATCACTATATAAATGCACTCTTAAAGTTAATTCAAATTGGATACGAAATTTTAAAAATAAGTTTATTTTTAAATTAAAAGAAAAATAAAACTAAATTTTAAAAACTACAAAGACTAGTTTTTTATACACGAAGTTGTTATTTATAATTTTTTTTAAACTTACCACTAAAGGTCACCCAAAACTGAACTAATACAATTATTGTCGGTTGTGTTGCAAACTGCATGTATATCATCAAAACCAAGATTTTTTTTTTTGTAAGGTCTTTTTTCAAGGCACCAAAGCAATGAATTTAATAATGTTTAGTTTTGTTTGATTTTTATTAATTTTTTCATTACAAATTAGAAATAAATTTAATTATAAATTATTTTATTTTGGAGAAAAAATCATAAATTATTTTAAATAGAAAATAAAGCAATACAAACATACATAATAGACTCAAATACGACTACCAATAAAATTGATTATATCTTAAGAGATTAGTCATTCACTCTCGACAAAGAAATATTCTACTTAAAAAAAACTTAAACACAATTAATTAATTTTTTATCATATTATATTATAAATGTAAAATATCTTTTAAAGATGAAATTCACGATTACTTTCAATAAAAAATTTGATAAACTATTTTTATTAGGATTTCCTCCCTCAATTATTATTTTTTCTTAACAAGTCGAGCGTGAAATTTTGCTTAAATGATTTCAGTTCATTTTCAAAATTATCACAATGCTATTTTAATTTGTACGGACTTTTTTTTCATGATCATGTGCTGCCCATAAATATATGATCGAGAATATGCCAACGTGCTAAAAGATCAACTGGCTAAAATAGTAAAGCTAGATATGTAATTTGTCAGAGTACAAAAAAGTGGAAAAGTAAGATGAAAAAATAAACTAATGCCGTGGGATTTCTTAACGTGGTGTGAAGGCAGTATGACTATTGTTGTTGCATGGTGATTGGTGGGATTGCTTCACACATCAATCATATCAGAGAGCTCCCAGACAGAAACTTGTTAAGACAGAAAATATTCAGTATAAATTATTATATGTATGATATTTAGGGTTGCTTATTCGATAACTTCTTAGATATGATTTATAAAAAAAAATACATGACTTCATTTTCTAAAAGATAATTACTTTTAGATTTTTGTCGTACACATTTATATTAATTATACTCACAATAATAATTCGTCAATAGCTTATCTAAATTGTTTAAACTTGGTAATAATAAGTGGACTCATGGGCAAGTGGTGAATAGTGTAATCAAGAGACCAAATTTTTACCCATTTAGAGTAATTTTGCAAGAGAAAAAGAAAATGAACTTTCCAAATTACGTGTGCGTTAGTAATAACTAAGGAAATGTAAGGGAAGGAAGAGAAGAGAAAGAAAAAATAAAGAGAGGAGAAAATTGGGGGAAGATTGGATGTAAATAATAATACCAATCAGAGTAATGATGCATGGTGTGAAACACAAATAAAAGGGGAGGAGTGAAACATAAATAAAAGGGGAGGAGTAGGGTATGGAATGGTTGCATGACTCTCAAGAAATTTCATTGCACAAGACCTTTTATATGGAAGGATTTATCATGTTGATATTGAAAAATTAATTCTTAATTCTTATGGTGAAAATTATCACTCAATAAAACTTCGTAAACATTATATTGAATCATCAAGAAATTTTAAATAAATAATGTGTACTTGTTTTCATGACGACAATGATTTATCTTTAATCTTCTTTACTTTAGTCTTTTCTTATGAACTTTAGTATTTCTCAGTCAAATAAGTCATTATAGAGTATTCTCTCTATATTGGAAAAAAAGAAAATAAAACTTGATTTGACATAGTGAGGATCATAATCCTATATAGTGTTTATTGTTGGATCAATAAGCTCCCATTAAACATAATTGGTTTAACACTGATATTCACTCATTTATCTCATATTTACTTAAAAATCTATTTAGACATATTTAATTAATCACTTTAATTTATTCAATATATATTAAATAGCACAATATAATTATTAATATAATATGTAACAGATCATAACTTAAGGAAATTTTAATTTCTTAACAGTTGAGAGCTACTTAAATAGGAGATAATATGGTGTTGGTTTCTGTTGATCATCAAGATGAAGACTTCATTTAGTGAGTTTGTTGTTAGGGGAGGGTAAAGATTGGTTAAAAAGATGGTTCGAATCAGTAGCTCCATGGACCCGTGTTGATATTGTAGCTTTCAAAATCAATGGGATTAGATACAATAAAATCCCCGTTAATGCTTGGTAGGAGAAAGTATTCAAGAAAATGCTTGGTACAATTAGTATATTTTGTCAATATAGAGAAAATTATTCAGATGAATAATAGATTGGATTAGGCATGGGTATCAATCATGACTTCTTCTTTGGAGCCAGCTTCTAAAAGCCAGAAAATTAATTTTAATTAAAATAGTTCTGCGATTAAAATATGCCAGATTATATTTTATTCTCTTATTTATTATTAGATAGCAATTACAGATTTGATTCATATTACTCATTATTAAATTGATCATATTTAATCAAATATTGATTCTATTTGCATATTAAATGAGACCATCCAAGACACACAATACAGTAAACCTTTCAACATTGTATCATAGCAGTATCATCCTCCACGACCTGTCTAGCCACTATTCTGTAGGTTTCCAAAATTTTGAACTCCAATTTGTTACTTCTATTAGAAAATAAAATTACATAAAATAAATTAAATGAGAAGAGGATGGAAAGCCTAAACTAAATAATACTAACAATGATAATGTGATATAATATACAATAAAGTACAAAAAGAAAAATAATTTTAAAAAAGAAATTTTAAATAGTATGGGTTGAAGCGCACAAACCTATTCTTAGAGAGAAAATGTCTCCATTATACTTATAGGAAAATCTTACTCCACTCCTCTTCTAAGATACGACATTGGTCCCAATCGTATGTAACAAAAGGATCCTCAACCTTCTAAGCACAAATGTTTTTTCTCTAAAAAAAAAAAAGTAAATTTTTATAAGAACAAGAAGAGAAAAAATTTAGAGAAAAATGCAAAATTATTTTTCTACTTTTGTCTATCGGCTAAAGAAGGAGAGTAATATATATATATATATATATATATATATAAAATCCATCATGTAGTATCTTACAATAAAAACTGTAGCACATTTTTTGGATGTTACTACCAACGTGCAGGAGAAAAAGAAGCTTAACAAATCAAAGTTGGAACTAATCACTAAGCTTAACAACAACAAAAATCTTGTAACCTTAAAAATCAAACAGAATGAAACAACTCTCCTTCATCTACAAAATTGCTAACGTTACCAAAATATTCACCTAATATTCAATCCCAAAATAATACGAGTTTAATGGATTACAAAAGATTCAGTTCGTAAACATAATATATTTAGAAAAATTCTTTAAGAAAAGGATAATATATATATATATATATTTAAAATATTAAATTACAAATAAAATATTTATCAACATTCTTTCACATAATTAAAAATTTTAAAACATTTTAAAAAAATACAATTTATATAAAAAACATAAAAAGAAAAGGCATGTGATATTTTATTTCAGTATAATGAACTTTTGAGTTTGAACCTTATACCTAGTATTTATGAACTTCCACCCAAAAAAACACAAAAACTTAATTGTCTTAAATTATACCTTCTTTAATCGGGCTTTAGTAAACAACCCCTACAAGTGGTTGCGTGTTACACGGCCTTGTGCATGTATCTTGATTCGATTCGTGAGTGTCCCCCACCCTTACAATAATTGTCATCGAATCCATTAAGATGTATTTTTTTATACAAAAAAAAACATATGTAAATATCTCAACCTTAATATTATCACAATTTACAATACACCTCGTCATAGGAATGAGAAACTGAACAACTCCGCAAAATTTGTTTTTTTGTGTACTTTAGTCAACAAACAATTTCGTTGTTACCCGTTGAACTCCATTCATGGGATCACCAATCACAAAGAGACGGGTGTCCATTGTTGAGACTAAATAATCAGCTTTAGTCTCATTCCCCTTGATGACTCAAGTACTTGTTGGCGCGTCAACCTTTTTGTAAGCAGATCTGCAATATTGTTTTCTGACCTGACAAAGTCAAGAGAAATAACACCATGAAAAATCAAATTTTTTATAGACTTATGTCTCATTCTTAAGTATCTTCTTTTTTCATTAAAATTTTTGCTAGTAACTTTAGATATAACAACTTGACTATCACAATACATTAAAATTGGAGGTACATGCTTATTCAACAATGGCAAATCACATAGCAAATTTTTGAGAAACCCAGCCTCACTAGTAGTAGTATCTAAAGCAATAATTTTTGCTTCCATGGTAGAACGTGAAATAATAGTTTGTTTATCAAATTTCCATGATACTGCACCACCAGCTAAATTAAAGACATAACCACTTGTCGATTTTGTTTCATTAGAATAAAAAATTCAATTTGCATCACTATACCCCTCAATTACAGAGGAAAAACATGTATAATGAATGCCATAATTAATGGTTCCTTTTAAGTATCTAAAAACCTTTTCTAATGCAGTCCAATGAGAATGATTAGGATTATTAGTATGCCTATCTAATCTACCAAGTGCATATGCATTGTCAGACCTAGAGAAGTTTGTCAAATGCAACAAAGAACCAATAATTTGCGAATATTTATGAGAAGAAATTCTTTTACTCAATGTTTTCTTTAACTAAATGGATGAGTCATAAGGCATAAAAACAAGTTTCACATCAAAATAATTAAACTTCTTTAATAGCTTTTCAACATAATGTGATTTGGTTAAAACCATGCCATCATCTTTCTTTATAAGCTTAATATCCAAAATCACATCTACAGGACCGAGGTCTTTCATATCAAAATTACTAGACAAGAAAGACTTCACATCATTTATGAAATGCATATTACTACCAAATACAGTATGTCATCCACATACAAATATAAAATGACACATCCATTATCATCAAATTGTTTCACATACACACATTTATCACTATTATTGATTTGAAAACCATATGAATGAACAACTTGATCAAACTTTTCATGTCATTGCTTTGAAACTTGTTTCAAACCATATAAAGATTTAGCAAGTTTGCAAACTTTCTTTTCTTTACCCGGTTCTACAAAACCTTCAGGTTGGCTCATATAAATTTCTTCTTCTAAATCACCATTTAAAAAAGTAATTTTTACATCCATTTGATGAATTTCCAAATTAAAAACATAAGCAAGTGCAATTAAAACTCTAATAGTAGTAACTCTAGAAACAACATAATATGTATCAAAGAAATCTACACCTTCTACTTGTTTACAACCAATCTCAACAAGTATTGCCTTAAATTTTTCTCTAGATCCACCAATTCTTAGTTTCTTTCGGAAAACTCACTTACAACCTATACTCTTACAACCAGGGGGGATATAAGTTAGAAACCAAGTTTTATTAGTTTTAAGATAACTCATTTCATCATTAATAGCTTCTTTCCAAAAAGGTGCATCAATAGACCTCATGACCTCATTTTAAGTTTTAGGATCATCTTCAAGTAGAAAAGAAAAAAATTCAGAACCAAAATCCTAAGCTTTTTTAGATCTTTTACTCTTCCTAAGTTCAAAAACAACGTTATTATTAGCATTACTACAAGATGGTAAATTAGAACAAGAAGTATCACAAACATGTTTAGACAATTTATTTTTTAAAGGAAAAATATTTTCAAAGAAAGTGACATCTCTAGATTCCATAATAGTATTATTAGAAATTTCTGACACTTCAGAATTAACAACCAAGAATCTATAAGTAGTACTATATGCAAAGAATATCCAACAAAAATACAATCAACAGTTTTTAGTCTAATTTTTCTTTTCTTATTAATAGGGATGTTAACCATTACAAGACACCTCCACACTTAAAGATATTTCAGATTTGGTTCTCTTTTTTCCATAACTCATAAGGGGTTTTTCCAAAACAATTATAAAGAACCCTATTAAGAATATGACATGTAGAATATAAAGCTTCACCCCACATATTTTTAGGCAAACCAGAACTTACAAGCGTAGCATTCACTATATCAAGCAAGGTATGACTCTTTCTTTCCGTAATACCGTTAGATTGAGGAGCATACGGAGATGTCACTTCATAAATAATATCATGCATTTCACAAAAATTACTCATATCTAAAGTTGTGTATTCTCCACCTTTATCAGAACATAAAATTTAAAATTTTCTTTCTAATTGATTTTCTACTTGTGTTTTATATACTTTGAACTTATCAAAGAACTTACTTTTGTGATTAACTAAATACACATAATAATATTTGGAGAAATCATAAATGAAAGCAATAAAGTATCTCTTACCACCACGTGTTAACACATCATTACTATCGCATACATCACTATGAACCAATTCAAGCAAGTTAGTTTCTCTTTCAATACATGTAGTAAAACCCTTTATAGGTTGCTTTGCTTGAATACATGTTTCACATTTTTGTTTTAAATCAATAGAAACTTTAGGAATAAGATTAAGAGACATCATTCTGCAGATAGAATTCAAATTCACATGTCCAAGCCTAGCATGCCACATATCAGAACATTCAACATTTGCAACAAAAGAAGAAATGTTAGATATTTTATTAACAGAAAAAGGCATAAGATTTAACTTAAACAAACCATCACAAATGTAGCCTTTACCAATAACAACACCATATCTAGTAATGACAACTTTATTGGACTAAAAAAACAATCGTGTACCCTTGTCGGACTAACAAAGAAGTACTTACTAAATTTTTCCTAATATCAAAAATTTGATAGACTCCATCTAAAACAAGAAAATTCCCTGAAGATAGCTCTAGCTTCACTTTACCTTTTCCTAACACATGCGTTATACTCTCATTCCCCTTGCTCACAGTATGTGTGCTTGATTCCTAATATAAAGAAAATATTTTTTTTTTATCAACACACACATGAACATTAGCCTCAAAATCCATAAACCAATCACTTGAGTTAAAAACACAATTTAACTTGGGGCTAGTGATGTGGTACCTGTCATATGGGGGATCAAAGGCAGCAACAATGGTAACAATATTAGCCTGAGATTTAGGGAAAGACGTAGATTGGCGATGACATTGAAAAAATTCTTGGCCAAATGGTTAGCTTGCCCACAAACAAAGTAAAAAACTTCATTCCCCATATTTTTATCCTTATGCTTATTGTTTTTATTGAAAGCATTGTTCTTATTTTTAGAAAAAGAAGACTTTCTACCAAACTTATTTTTGTTAAACTCGTGATTCTTGAAGGACTTAGAGAAAGGCTTACTAGAGCTCTCAACAAGATAAGCCTTAGAATTAAAATTATATTTTTACAAATATTTTTTAGAAGAACGATGTTTATCCTTAATGCGGAGACAAAAAAGCAAACCATCAAAGGTGAAACCTTCATGTTTATGTTCCAGACTTCGAGCAAAATCAGTCCACAAAGGAAGCAATTTTGAAATCATGAATGTCACAAGCATAATGTCACGCAAAACAATTCTCTTCAATTTCATGTAATAAAAATTATTTTCAAATTCATGGATTTGATCCGAAATAGATTTTCCATAAACCATTTGAAACTCAATCATTTTTTCACAAGAGTATTGACTTAAACTTTTTTTGACAGATCCATATTTCAATTCAAGTTCTTCCCATAACTCAACAGAAGTTTTAGTATGGCAAAAAATCCTATATATGTTATCAACCAAAGTACTTAAAATGCATCCATGACACAAATATCTTTATCAAAAACACATGCCTAGTGGTGGAAGATTTGGTAACATCAGTTTGAACTATATCAGTAGAGGAAGTTGAAGTTTTTATTTCTCTTTTAGAAACCACATAGTATAAATCCAATTCAATAAGCCAGAATTTCATTTGTTGTTGCCAAATGAAAAAGTTTTCACTTGTAAATTCTTCAGGCTTACAAGAAAGGGACTTAATCATATCCATGATAGACATTTTGATCAAACAGAATGCTATTGCAAAAAAGATTATGCAAGAAGAAAGTAGATTTTTCTCTCTAAAACTGTTAGAAAATAAAATAAAAGAAATAAATAAGAGGAAAATGCAAAGTCTCAAACTAAATAAAAGAACAACACTAGCAATACAACTTTAGAATATGACAGAACATGGTTTAACAATGCAATATAGTATACGATAAGCACAAGGGAAAATAATTTTAAAGGAGAAGTTTTAAATAGCCTAGATTGAAGCACACAAACGTCATCCTTACAGAGAAAACGCCCCCCACTGCACTGGTGAGAGAATCTGATTGTGCTCCTCTCCCAAGATATGACATGTCATCCGTTAATTCCTATCGTGTGCAACGAAAGAATCCCGGACCTTCTAAACACCAATGTTTTTTCTCTAAAATAAGTATTTTTTTTTATAAGAACAAAAATAGACAAAATTTAGAAGAAAAAAATACAAATTATTTTTATATATATGGACACAATCTAACTTGTAGCATCTTAAAAAAAATTGCTACACATTTTTTTAACATTACTCTCAACATGCAGAAGAAAAATAAGCTTAACAAACTAATTACAGTTAAAACTTAAAACTAATCATTAAGTTTAACAAAAAAATCTTGCAACTTTTTAAGATGCTACAGGTTAGATTGTGTCTATATATATATATATATATATATATATATATATATAATTTGCATTTTTTTCTAAATTTTGTCTATTTTTGAACATTACTCTCAACATGCAGAAGAAAAAGAAGCTTAACAAACTAATTACAGTTAAAACTTAAAACTAATCATTAAGCTTAACAAAATAATCTTGTAACATTAAAAATCAAAATAGAATGAAACTACTCTCCTTCACCTAAAAAATGCTAACGTTACTGAAATATCCACCTAATATTCAATCCCAAAATAATTGGAGTTTAATGGATTACAAAAGATTAAGATGATAAACATAATATATTTAGAAAAAATCTTTAAGAAGAGGATTATATATATATATATATATATATATATATATATATATTTAAAATACGAAATTACAAATAAAATATTTACCAACAACTTCTTCCACTGTGTCACTTCTTTCGAGCGCTGTCACTTTTTTGTTGTTTCCTAACCTGGTTTTGTCATTTCAATCCTCCCTTTCCAGCGCATCAAAGCTGACTCACTTCCTCCAAATCGACACATGAGCTTTTTGCAACCAGACCTAGTTGCCGGCGCTTCCCTAGGCCTCTTTTGCCTTCGGCAGCATTTTCCAACCATTCTTCCCGCACTCCGACTACCCCTCTAGTGCTTTCATTTCACAACCACCGTACCACACCGCTGTGTGACGCCCCTTTCCAGCAAGCCTCCCACTGCCCTTCTTTACCTCTACCCCTCGCCATTATCTCTCTTATGTTTATAATATTTGTAAAAAACTTATTTCATGTCACATATATCATATATATAAGGAGAGTATCAGATTACATTTTATTCTCTTATTTACTATTAGACTGTAATTAAAGATTTAGTTCATATTATTCACTGTTATATTCATTCTATGTAATTAATATTAATTCTATTTACTTATTATAAATAAAGCTGAGTATGATCATTCAAGACACACATTACAATAAATCCTTTTAACAAAATGATTTAAGAAATTTAGGAAGACTTTCCAATAATCATTGCTGTACAAAGGCTAGATCACTCAACTCTTCTGGAACTAGTAATCATCAAAATAATTATCCAAGTTATAGGTTGAAGTCATCGAAGATGGAATCCTTATGGATTTTAGAGAGTTTGAAAGATGAAAAGGTTAAATTAAATGCAAATTTTGTTAAATAAATTAGTGACTTTCACAGCGATGATATAGACACCAAGATCGTGTTTCACAACAAAGGCGAGACACACAACGATGCCAAAGGGGGGGATGACGACTATGGAAATAGAGGGAGAGTAAGTAGCGGATAAGAGAAAGAAGGGACAAGTTTTGATGGAAAAATGATATAATAAAATTGTACATCTTAAATTAATCTTATGATTAGGAGTGAAAATAGTCATGTCAGACTTTGATAAATCTGAATATTATTCGCATCATTATCATTAAGTTTAAATTTAATTTGTTATTTATTAAAAATAAATTATTAAGGTCTGAATTTGAAAATATGGATAGAAAGTCGGGTTAAATAAAAATAAATAATTAAAAATAAAAAATAACATAATAAATATATTTCTTTTATATGAATATACTATTCAAGTTTAATGAACTTTTTTTAAAATATACATCCTGATCTTTTTAACTAAAAAAGTCTTTTAAAAGTTTAAATTTAAACTTTTTAATAAATCGATCAGGTCAAATCAAGCCTTAATCCATGTCGTAGACCCTTTAGAATTAGCTGACCTATTTTAATCCTTACTTATGATTATTAATAATAAAACATGATAAATCACTTCTAAAAATCCACCTACTCAATAATTTGATTTTCAAAAAGAAAGTCGAAATTTGACCTACTAGAATAAATAATTCATGTTGAACAGTTCACTTAAATATCACTATTTGTAGAGTGTAAATATCTAACATCTAAAAGTTTTAAACACTCAATTAACAATTTTATTTTATTTTATTCTTCTTATAATACTAGATTAAGTTAATCATTTATCTATCATTTTTTTATTTCTATCACAATGTGGTGTAAGAAACATTTGTTGTATTTGTATTTCGAGAGGAATATCTGTCCAACCAGAAGCATCCACGTGGAATGCCCTTCTCGGTTCTTGTGTCCAGAAAATTACAAGATACGAATATGGAATCTTGAACACCAGGTGCCTCAGTTTGCTTTGCGTATATTTTTGTTTTTATGGAAGAAACACTTAAGGATGGTGTTTGAAAATAAGGACAAAAATTCTATTATTAAAGCAAGATAAAGGAGGAGACTTATGGTGGGAGGGTGGTGGAAGAGGTAGTGCTCTGGACTCTGGAGATGAGGAATAAAGAGAGTCCGTTGGTGAATAAAGGGAAGATGGTGTTAGTGGGGACTCTTTCCAGAACTTCCCAGAACCATCCAAAATGCGCTGACACAATATATGCACAGGGAATTCACCTAGACAGCTAGTTTCCAATGCCTCTGTGTACGTTCAACAACATTTATGTCTCAACATTATGATATGACCAAGAATCACAAAATATCAACATAATATATGCTTTTCATAATTAGATACTATAACCCTGAACGTTACTTAAAGAATTTTAAGAAAAAAATAAAATAAATATATTTTATAATAGCAAAAATAAAATAAAAAACTTTAAATTGCATGGAGAAAAAATATTTTAGAAAAAAAAAATCATTTACATGACATTTTCTTCTTTATTAGCCTTCAGATATTTTATATACGGTACAGAGAGAATCAGTATTACTCTTGTAAGAATACTTTATTATGAGAATATAAATCTAAATAATATAATAATATACATATATGGTATACTTTATTTTACTTATTTACCATAAATGAGAAGAAGAAGAATAATAGACAACATATTTAGAAGTTGCACCATATATATTTTTTTAGCACTGCTAATTGGTAGGAAAAAAAAATCACACGAATAGGTACGAAAGCCACATGTTTAAGTTTGATTGGATAGAAGTAACAGAATAAAAAGTAAAAAGATAAGTGAAACATAACTCACGGAAGTAGTTATAATTCGTATGTGATTTCGTGCGTAACTTTTCGTAACAATAAGCATTTTCCATATTTTTTAATCTGAGTGTTATCTTACTTTTTTAAGATTAGAACATGGAAATGGAATGAATATATCTAACCAAGATGTCACTTGTCAAACCTTTCAACAGGATTTAGATAAGCACGACTAATATAGATTTTTTTTTTAAACAACTTATATCATCACTCATCAATTTTCAGGGAAGGAATGTTAACGGGTAGGGTTTAGATAAGGTTTTTTATATACTGACATTTTAACAAAATTTCCGTACTTGTTCTCATATTTGCGTGGACAGTAAGTAACTTTAGTACTCAAGTCTTTCTTAAATGGGTACCTAAATTTTTATTCCTATACATTTTATCGCACTTTAATTAATATTAAAAACTGATAAATAAAAATATTAATTAAAATATGATAATGATTAAATTAAAATTTCATTCAAAAATCTTTTATGAAATATAATAGACTTAAATATATTTTTAATTCCTTAAATTTGTGATTTTTTTTTGCCTTTAAATTAAAATTTATAGTTTTTAATCTCTCAAATTTTTAAATCTCTTGATTAATTTTTAACAGTTTGGATGCATAATTTGTGATGACTTTAAGTTATAGGATAAACCAAAAAAAGTGTTTTGCTAATTTAAGAAAAAAAAAACAGATTTTAATAACAATTTAATTGTGCACACCTACAAATCTTTTTTTTTAATACACTTACAAATCTTAATCCATTACCTTTTCCTTCTTACATTAAGTATTGTATGGATCGGTCAAACCTATTTAAGGTTCAATTTGTGAAATAAATGAACTTATTTTTTAGGCTTGTATCCAATCTATAAAGTCTATGAATAAACGAGTCGATTTGTAAGTCCAAATAGTATTTTATGGATCAGTTATGTACTTGATCCAGTTGGATCGATCATTGAATCTCGATTGGATTGGACTGATCCGATCCATTCTTTTTATAAAAAAATGAATTTTTTTAATTTGAATTTTAGAATATGGATGAATTTTTTTCAATCAAATAATGTTAGTTATATACTTATATATTATATATAATATAATAGACATATAATTTTGAAATTATATATATTAGTGCTCTACACATTTAAGGATAAAAATGATTGTTTATCAAAAAAATCAAAGATGAAATTTTATTATAACTAGCTAGATTTAAAAAAAGAGAGTAAATAAATTGAAATTATTTATCCCCTTCTTTTGTTGTGAACAATGGACGCTTTTTCACCTGGGTTCCACCTATAATTTGAGTTTTCGGTGGATACTAAGTGGCTAGCCTAATTATGATCTTTGATTATTTTTTAATTATTTAATTTGATCCCAAGTTTTAAAATATTTAATTTAATTATTAAGTTCTTAAAAATGAATAAATTTGATTATAAAATCTTAAAATTTTTAATTTGATCTTCAAATTTTTAAAAATGAATTAATTTGATATTGAAATTATTTTAAATATTTAATTTAATTTTTAAATTCTTAAAAATTTGATGATTAAATTGATTCGATTTTAAAAAATTTAAGGACCAAATTAATTTATTTTAAAATTTAGGATAAAATTCATCCTTTTAACAATTTTGAAGTCACATTAAATAATTTAAAATAATTTAAAAATGAAGTTGATAAGTTGAAATCTCTCGTATCCATATTTGGATTTGATGACAATTTTTTATCTTTTCGATTATAATTATGCATATTAACAACAATAACAACATCTCTTTGTGTTGATGCACCGCAGCAGGATAAGTACACCGTTCTTTTCTCACGAAGCTGGAGAAGATGATTGGGGAGCTGTTCCAGGACGGCCCCAGCTCTGCTCTGAGAACTGCTCGCTGCATTGCCCCCCCAGAGCCACATGGCGAGGGTCGCGTTCCTCGTGCCGAAATGCTTGAAAAAAAAAAAAACTGAAAAAACATTATCTCATTTAATTTTCTGTTGAATGATTATGCAAGTTTCTGGTAAAATACATATATACACTGAGAACTTGTCCAGTAATTACAAAATCAGTTATACTCTTAGTTAGATAATTCGACTCATCTTTATTATGACTTTTGCGATCTTTCTTTTTTCTTTCACCAGAGGTTTTGGGAAAGTCCGAAACATTGCTAAAACCAAAAGCTTTCAAAAACAAATTATTCACCATCTTGGTGTTGTGCAAACCAAAGACCTCCAAGAGGCTCCTTTTGCCGCTGAAACCAAAGAACAAACTCTCTAAACTTGTTGATGCTGTGCAACCCTATGAATCTCAATTCCCTTTTTGTCAAAACCCATTAAATATATTTTCTGTTGAATAACTGTACAAGTATTTCCTTCTCCTTGTATATGAAACGTAAAATACATAAATTGAGAAAGTTGGACTAAAGGTCTAGAAGATCAATACATTGGTAAAAAATTCTGAAAAACATTATTGTCAAAGATCATCAATGAATCAATGTCAGGAACATCTTTAGGAATCACAAAATCAGTTACTTAGTTAGATAATGTGACTCGTCTTTGTTATGACTATTGCGATGGTCTTTCTTTTTTCTTTCACAAGAGATTTTGGGAAAGCCTGAAATATTGCTAAAAAAAATCTGAACATAGTTCTTTCTCATAAATCACCAACGAATCAAGGTCTGGAATGTCTCCAAGAATCACAAATTCCTCCACGCTCTCATTTGAATTATGCGACTCACTGTTTTTATTGTGACTTCCACGATAATTTTTCTTTTTCCAGTTAATGAGGGTTTCTGAAGCGCCAAATTCTTTAGGTTGAAAGTCTCTTCTAACAACTTGTGTAGGTTTCTTGCTCCTAGGATTTTTTACTATCTTCATGTTCAATAAATCCTTTGGACCGCGCGACTTTCTTGACCCCATTGCTTAATATTCGATTCTTGCTTTCTCTCTTTAACTTAGATGAATGATTAGTTTCTTTTATGAATATAAGAATAATTTGTGAAAATATATAACAAATTGTCAAGTTTGATATTAAAAAAATATCATAATCACTTTTAAAATAAATATCTTAAAGTAGGTATAAAATTATAACAAATTTTATAGTTATGAGTATTTTAAATAACTTATTTTTATTTAAAAATAATTATAGTTATAAAACTATAACTAACTTTCACATAAATGATTATTTTAAGTAACTTATTTTTATTCACATTTATTACTAGTTATCCAAGAGGTTTTAGATATAACTTGGTATATAATTTGTTATATAACTATTTACCCATATTTTAAAAACAATAACTAGTTATATCCAGTTATACTCATATTTTAAAAACTAGTTAAGATTATAGTTAAAATACCCAATTATAATCTAGTTATTTATTAGGTATTGTTATAATTACGTAAATACTCAAATCATA
>PYAF01005619.1:654761-669852 GCA_007407185.1 Glycine tomentella
AATATTCATGGGAATGTGATTCCTGGAAATGCAAAATTATACCGTGAAACAAACACCCCCTTTGTTATTGTTATTTTTGTCTTTAGGGGGTGGGGGGTGGGAATGGATTTGTTTCCTCTCCTGTTAGTTGTTGAATAACAGGGTCCTACAACTGATCATGGTGGATCTTTGTTTGGTAAAGTTTGGTCTTTCTTTCTTTCTTTAACAACACCTTATCTTGTTATTCAATCCAAATCCCTTTGTGGGCACTTTGCTTTGATGCTGATAGGCCAAGAAGTAATTCGTAAACCTCCTTATAGTTTTCCTTATAATTACAAAGTCCCTGTAATTCTTCTTGTCCATCTAAAGTTTTTGGTTCATTCAAATGCAGGAGTGGAAGTCGTGTTCGGTGGGATGTAAATTTGGGTTTAGTGGGGATAAGAAACCTGATGCTGCATTTGGATTACCTCAACCAGGTGGAACAGCTAGTGTTCTGCGATCGATGGAATCAGCACAATACTATGCTGAGAACAATCTTGCCATGGCAAGACGGTGGGTAAGCACTGTTGTAAAGGGTTATTCATTAGATCGGACCATTTTCTGCCTGTATGTTGCTTAGTCAGATACCATGGTTTTTTTTTTTTTTTTTAATTGTTTTTATAGTTCCATGGAAATATGTGAGTCAGAGAATAAATTTTTTCTCTGTTCAGTGTCATGGGATTGTGGATATTATGTATGCCAACATAAGCTATAGTCTTTATGCTAATTTGGTATGGGGTTTTAATTTGAAGCTATGTGTTTTGTTTTGTCTTCTTTTTAAAGCATTTGCAACTACTCCCTCTGGTCTCAAATATAAGGTAAAAGAAATGGCACACTAACTAAGAAAGTTAGTTAACCACATTTAATTGCATCAATTTCAATTAAAAAGTATTTTTTCCCCAACTTACCCTTAATTGAAACTTGGTATCAAGGATGATAAGAAAGAGTCGTTGAAACTAGAACCTCAATTTAATGAAGAATATTTTAGAGATAGTAGCATTAAATAAGGTAAAGTTAGTTGAAATTTTCTTATATTTGAGACCAAGAAAAAGGTTTTTTTCTTCTTCTTATATTTGAGACCAGAGGTAGCATGTGTCTATGTCTACTTTTCCTTGCAAGTGATGATCAGTGCAATGCTAGCTACTGTCTTTCCTTTTGTTCATTGAAATTCTTCTTTCTTTTTGTTCTCTGTTCAAGTGAAGAGAGAGTGATCCATTCCAAAAAAAATTCAAGTGTCAATGAGACAATGATTAAACTAATATTACAATGTCTTTGTGTACTAGGAGGGGATATAACATTGTAATGACAACCAGTCTATCATCTGATGTTCCTGTTGGATATTTTTCATGGGCTGAGTATGACATCATGGCACCAGTGCAGCCAAAAACTGAAGCTGCTCTTGCAGCTGCATTCATTTCCAATTGTGGTGCTCGAAATATGCGGTTGCAGGCTCTTGAAGCCCTTGAAAAATCAAACATCAAGATTGACTCTTATGGTGGTTGTCATAGGAACCGTGATGGAAGAGGTACATTATTATAATTTTTATAAATCTATCTAACTGTAATATCTGTTAGGAATCTTTTATCCCTGTTAATATTATTATAGATGTTTTCTTGTCGGAATTGCAGTTGCAGTATCCCCCTTTGTGCTTGACCTTGTTAAGTGTTTCTCTGATTTAAATCACATTTCTTCTACCTTTTAGATGGTGACTCTATTTACTATAAACAATTGAACTTTATATATTAATGCTTGTTTATTTTTTTTTTGGAAAAAGAGGGAAGAAAGTAATTAAATTGTAAATTTTAGACACTGAAAGATTGTAACATGGTTCTAATGTGCCTGCAAAGGCTTCCGAGTTTCTAGGGATAACTTTTCTTTATGTCAAATACTTCTCTAATTTTCATTGGACCTGATAGCATGGACTGAGCACAAATTGACCAACGACCTTGTGCTGAAATACTGTCATCTATCACTATATATTCTCCTACTGTACTCTCTTTCACCTCAAGATATATGGCTTCTTTCTGTTTAGCACCTTTTTCTTATGTTTTTTAAAAAAGGGACAAAACTCAAGTACAGGACCTCAGGTGTTTTTAATATTGTTCTCTAATCAAAATTGGAGTTTTACCTCGGTAACCCATAACATAAAGGTTGACATGAAAGGACAACACTGGTTACTGAGGTAAAAGTCTAATTTTAATTAGAGAATAACATGAAAAGGACCTTAGACACTGCACTTAACTTTTTCTGTTTTGAATCAACTGCTCTAGTCTTATGTATGAAATTAGAGTATAGAAGTATCTTGAGAATAACTTTAGTCTACACTCATCATTATTAACTTCTTTAAAAATGTTAAATTTAAATTCTTTTGAATTAATTATGCATATCTTTTTTATAAATATAATTTTCCCCCTCCAATATATTTAGATTCTACCTGAATTAATTATGCAAGAATCCCTTATAATTTTAAATTTTTATAATTTCAAATATATATGTATATATTTTTTTTTTAAATTTTACCTAAGCTTGAAATACCTGTGCAATGCACAGGATACCTACTAGATATAAAAAGTCCCATGCCATATTGGTCACTAGGTGAAAGGCTCTAATGCCTTTTTTATAACATAGAAAAACATGCAAACCTAATGTTAAGCTGTCAACCTAGCGTCCAAATCTAGGTTCTGAAATTTTAATTAAATTAAATCTTCCGTTATTTACTTTGAAATTTTCTGTCAATGCATCTCATAATTTGACTTAGTTAAGTATATCTCTGGCACTGTGATATAGAAATATCCCAAAAATAAATGAAAGTGTTATGTTTGGCATAAAGAGAGGAACATACTTTTAGGAATTTACTATTAAGGTAGATTTTGTGGAATTTATTAAGGATATTTTTTGATATTTTCTTTAGAATTATTTTTGGCATTTAATTTTTTTCACTTAGAGTCCTTTAAAAGGCTCTTGTTCTAAACTTGAATTCAGTTCACGGTTTTGAGTAATATTATCAGTTTGTTCTCTTCAATTTTCTACTTCCCATTCTCTCCTTTTTCCCTTTTGTTCACTCCAATCTTCTGGATGACACTGAAGAGCAATTTTCTTAATAAAAGGAAGAAAAAAAACTTTTTAGAAAGAATGGAGGAGTTTGGAACTTGTATGTGTCCTAACTCTTGAACTTATTAGTTTGAAATGCATTTTGAAGGAATTGGTTTTTAGTTAGCAGCACATTAGCAGGAAAGGAAAACACACAATTATCCTTGAAGCTTGATTATGGCATTGGACATAAACAAACACTAGCTATGTTCACAACTCAACATTACGAGTCTCAATTATAATTGTTATTGTGTAATGTATGATTAATTGATTTTTAGGTTTTTGGAAATTATTCCACTGCTTATGTCAATGACTTCCAAAGTTCCAATGATAAGGTGATACTGTTGTTATTTTCTAATGAGTACAATTGTGATTATTATTATTCTATTGCAGTGGACAAAGTGGAAGCCTTGAAGCACTACAAATTTAGCTTAGCATTTGAAAATTCTAATGAGGAAGATTATGTAACTGAAAAATTCTTCCAATCCCTTGTTGCTGGTATGGATATATATTTTATCTTCATTCTCTTACTTGCATTTACTCTATATACAACATTATTAATGTAACACTAGATGTTCATGGGCTTCAGTAACACTTTAGTTTGGCTCTGGCATCCCATCTGATTTCTTTTACATCTAATTCCATAAATTGCCAAGATTTTCTGTTGCAGAAAGGCAATTGCCAAAATTTAGTTGGATTTGAATGCTCAATTTGGAATAACTCGATCAATATTAATGATGATAAGTTCTTCACAATTAAATTTAGGAAAATATTTCTTGAATACATGGTGTCAATGTTTTGATGTTCAAATAAAGAAATTCTTAAATTTATTGATAAACTAGTCTTTTTTTATAGTTCTAGGATAGAGTAGATGCTTTTAGTTATAATGAATTGTTACAAAATACTTTGAAAAATTTTACACACTTGAATATGATCTACTCTCAGTGTCTTGAGTTCATTCCTTCAAACTAATTGGCAATATACTATGCATTTGTGAATGAGCTTCGAAACGATAAACCAAACTTAAAATAGTGTGCAAGGTACATTTGGTAATGGGGCACTGTTTGCATAAATTCAAGAAATTATACTGCGAATGACGTGGATAGTTACAATAATTCCTGAAAGACAATTTTTTCTCTAACATGTGATAATATATAAATAATGTGAATCAAGTCCAGTGTTGTTAAACAGCAGCCATGGTGGAATGGTGTGGTGGGTTTTTTGCCAACCGCCATAGGCAATTTGTGAAGGAAGACCCGCCATGAGGCGCAATGGTGTGTTTATATGGCGGAATTTCAGCCTTCCGCCATTGATAATTCAAGTCATATTCTTGTATTCTGGGATACCTCAACTGTCAGAGAAAAATGCATTTCCATATAAATAAACTTATGGAAATTTTTTATAATGGGTTCTGGATTCTTAAATTTTTCACACTTGAAATATCAGAAGAACCCACTTGTAATGCTGCTTCTAGTGATTAATCTCTTTTATTGTAGGAACTATCCCTGTGGTTGTTGGTGCTCCAAATATTCAGGATTTTGCTCCTTCTCCTGGTTCAATTTTACATATTAAAGAGATAGAGGATGTTGAGTCTGTTGCAAAGTCCATGAGATACCTAGCAGAAAATTCTGAAGCGTATAATCAATCGTTGAGGTAAATTAAATGATGAAGACAAATAAGTTTCTTGAGTCACTTTCTCTTTTCACACCAAAATTGGATTATACAAAACAGTATAAAATCTTGGTAGTTTGATGTTTTCTGTTTCTAAATGAGGCATCTTGAGTTTATCTGGTTTTAAAATGTGAATGGATTTGGTGTTGTGGTTCTTTATTTTATGATCAATGGGGTGCATCCTGAGTTATCTTATTAATATAGGTGGAAGTATGAGGGCCCATCTGATTCCTTCAAGGCCCTGGTGGATATGGCAGCTGTACATTCTTCCTGCCGCCTTTGCATTCACTTGGCCACAGTGAGTAGAGAGAAGGAAGAAAATAGTCCAGGCTTTAACAAACGCCCTTGCAAGTGTACTAGAGGGCCAAAAACTGTGTATCATATTTATGTGAGAGAAAGGGGAAGGTTTGAGATGGAATCCATTTACTTGAGGTATACTATTTACTTTGATTGGTAACTTTTTCTTTAGGCTATAATCCTATATAAGTTTTCATCTTCTGGTATGATAATTCTTTCCCATCAAACTTTATGATTGTGTTTGATCAGAATCAGACCAACTCAAAAGACTTATACGAGAAGAAAATAGGAAAGGTAGAATGAATTGAACGTCTCCTATAAATTAAAATGAACTTATGGACTTTAACTTTTATAGAACTTCTCCCATCTAATGTTTCCAAAAGCTGAGGTGATGAGTTGATTTTAACTTATAGGAGACACTCAATTCATTATACTTCTTATTTTCTTCTCCTATAAGTAAGTACTTTTGGAGAAGTTTATTAACAAGCCTAGTCTATTTGGATATAAGGCAGAAGTATTTTTGAGAGCTTCTCTACCGAAAATATAGTGTTTTTTTCAGTAGAAAAACTCTCAAAAGCATTTCTAGCCTTGTGTCCAAACATGATCATATATATCCATTATGGCTCTTCCCATTTTAACTGTCATGATATAACATAATGACAACTCATTATTTTAATGCCATTTGGCAGGTCTAGTAATCTAACTCTAGAGGCCTTGAAGTCTGCAGTTGTTTCAAAGT
The DNA here is from genome assembly GCA_007407185.1 of Glycine tomentella. Classification (NCBI taxonomy): domain Eukaryota; kingdom Viridiplantae; phylum Streptophyta; class Magnoliopsida; order Fabales; family Fabaceae; genus Glycine; species Glycine tomentella. The sequence goes on from PYAF01005619.1 coordinate 660,577, forward strand.
TCACAGCCCTGAATCATGTACCTATATGGAAGACAGAAAGACCTGAAGTTCTTAGAGGGGGCAATGATTTGAAACTCTACAAAATATACCCAGTTGGCTTGACACAACGACAAGCACTTTATAACTTCAGCTTCAAAGGGGATGCGGATTTCAGGAGTCACTTGGAAAGCCATCCTTGTGCAAAGTTTGAAGCCATTTTTGTGTAGCATGTGCTAATGGCCTCTCTGCTCTACATGAATAGCTTCTTCACTTAACTGAGCGGTAGAGTTTTAGGGGAATGAGTATGCCAATGAAACTGGCATGGCTTTATTAATGCCTAGCTTCTTGGCCAACTCATTGATGATTTATATTCAGAAGATATCTTACTTTTTTGTACAAGTGAAGTTCCATATTTAATGCTTAGTTTTAGTTATAGTGCTTTTATCTGTTCATCTAGAAAAGCCACATACTGGACAATTGGACAGCATGACAGTTCTTGTATACTGGGTGAAAAAACTGAAAATTTAAATGGAAGCACCAGATGTTTTACTCAAGAATACATTATGCCTTCTTTTAAGATGTTTTTGGGCCCTACCTAGAAATTTAAATTTGCACTCTTGGTTAAAACTATTAGAGAAATTTAATAATTATTAATCTTCATATTTTTTGGTTGGTTGAATTGTGAAATATTTATCAAAATTTTATAATTAAAAAATTCTAATATTTTATTATTAAATAAATAACATGACTATTCATTTAATTTATCTTGTATGTAAATGTAACGATGTTGATCTAAAATAAGATTTAAATGCCAAAGCATGTTCTCTGGGGACTCTTCTTCTGGCACCATGCTCTCATTAGTGGACGAGTTGATCCTTTTTGATGTTTTCATTTGCTTCCAAAAATCTTTCTTTGCAGAAATTATGGTGGTCATGACAACAATCGAAATAGTTCATCAAAAGGGATGGATAGAGTTGTGGATTGAGTGTGACTCTAAATTAGTCTCGGAGGATCTCCTAAATGATCATATGGTGCCTTGGGGAATTAGAAATAGATGAAAAAAATTACATTCTTATTTCTGGAATAATGGATTTTTTGGTGGGTCATGGAAACACTTGTCCAAACACTTTAACCTCTCATGATACCTCTATTAGTGGGTTTTTTTTTTGGGACAATAGTCCCCGTTTCATATAGTATTCTTTTGTGAAAGATAGACAAAACTCTTCAAGTTTTAGATTTAGATAGAGCTTTGTTCTATTGTTTCAACGGATTGGTCTATGTTCCCCATGTTTTGTTTTGTTTTATTTCTCTTTTATTAATATATTTCAGGGTTGGTTGTTTTTGCGGGTGGTTGTTGAGGTGTTAACTTAGTTGAGATTTTTTTAATCATGTTGCCTCAACTTTTCTTGTCTTTTGCCAAAAAAGAAAAAGATAATTTTTTTTTTCTAAAAACTCTCTTTCAACAATAATAACTATGATGGGTATTGTTAATATTCTATAAGCAAACTGTACATTTTGAAAAAGATATTTTTTTATATAAGTTAATATTTTCATTAGAGTATTAACTTTTTCTGTATTAACAATTCTTTTAATAGTTTTGATTTTAAGAATAAATTAAAATTATTAATATTAATAAATTTACTAAATCCTAAAAAAATAGTCAACAGAGGGAGAAGGGGGGGGGGGGGGGGGATTAAATCCTAAAAATCATTATTTCATATATTGGATCATTAAATACATTTAATTACTTGTTATTTGGGTATCTATACTAATAGTAAATTTACTAACTTTGAAGGCCTGAATGGATGATAGGAGGTGGAATCTACAGGCCTGAGTTTTCTCTCCTTTCCTTCTCACATTATTTTTATGTTGATAATGTTAATGTTAATACATTGTTTTGGTTTACGCTTGACACGTAATTGCTTCTTTGGCTTTATACTGAAATTGGCTCTTCTAAATGTTGCTTTGTACCGACGAAAGTTCAAGAAATCAAGGGAACTAGTTTTCGCAAATTAATTGATCAGGTTGCTCGTAGATTTATTAAACTTTATTAAGTTTATTTATTTATTTGTGTGTATATATATTATATCTATATATATTATATAATATATATATATATATATATATAAATGTTACAACAATCTATATGATTTTATCTTGAATACAGTTTTGTTTCACCATACATTTTTTTTAACAAGTTGGTATAAGGTGTAGATGGATTTCAATTTCCAGGGTAGTTACAATCAGCGCGGACCCAGCAAAAGAAATTACGGCCACTAGATATAACTTTTATAACCAAATTTTTTTATTAACTATTTATTTTATCTAAAAAAATTAGAATATATTAAAATAAATTTCGAAAAATATCTTGTATAACTTAATTTTTTTTATATTATGTTACTGATATGAAATATTTACTGATTTTGTTAGATGACTAAAATTTGTCAAATAATCTATTTTACAGTTATATTGAACTTGATCTATCCGAATCGGTTGGACCGAGACTCGATAGTCTAATCGGATTGATTTCACTATTGGACTGGTCATGTAATTGATCCGGCCAAATCCGACTGGATAGGTCACCGGATTTCGATTGGACCAGTCCGACCAGGGTGAATTTTATTTTTATTTTTTTAAAAAAAATAAAATTTTGGATTTTTTTAATAAAAAATTAAATTTTGTATTATTATCAATTGTTATGTTAAATTTTGGAATATGAATGAATTTTTATTACTCAAATAATGTTAGTTATATACTTATATATAATAGATACATATAATTTTAAATTTTTAATATATACCGAGTCAAACCAGACTAATTACTGGTCCACCAATTGGACTGACTAGATGGGATTGGATTTCACAATTATGTTAATATATCATTTTTAGTGGAGTCTTTCATCCTAATCACGTTTTTACCATCTACAAGATTCAAACTCAAAACCATACTTAAAAAGAATTGAGTCCACAGTCCACTATTATCAGAAGTAATAATTTATTAATATACAACTTAATATTTAATTTATTTTTTCAAAATTTATATAATAATGTTTAAATTCATAAATTCAAAATTAAACTCATACACTTAAACTTAAAGTCAAAAATATATTGGAGTCTAAGAATAAGAAAAGTACATTAAAAAGAATATATGAATAATAGTAATAAAAATGGATAATAATTATTAATATGTCTCAAAATTCAAGTTAATTATCAATTCTTATATTGTGTAAATTTATCTCATAAAAAAATATTAAGTATAAATAACATTTAATTTATCAAATCAATTATAAACAATGTAAATATTTATAACCTTTAAAATAAAATTAATACATTATAAAAAGGAAATGATACTAAGAAAGGAAATAAATAACGTGAAATATTTTGTTTTAAAATAGAAACAAATATAATTATTTGAATTATGATGATTATAAAAAGAAAAATAATATTTACAAAAAATAGAATATTAGTCTAAAAAAAGAAAAACAATATCATTATTTTTTTAATCAATATTATAAAAAAGGAATAAATATTTCATAAAAAATTAATACTATTATTTATATAACAAAAATCTCCAAATAAAATAATTAATTGAATATTAAAACATTATATCATATATATTAAAAAATAAAATTCTAAAAAACTCAATACCTACGTTCCAAGATGAAAAAAATTGAATCAAAATAAAGTGTAAAAAGTATAAATTTACAAAAACGTACAAAATTTTCGTCTAATATTGTTTTTTTTTCTGTCAAACATACATAAAAGAGGGGGAAAAAACAATTAAAAGTCTCTAGTATTTTAATTTTTAACTATTTATTTCTCTCACTGTAATGATTGAAGAGATTGGCAGCTGCCCTTTACAATTTGGTTCAGCTAGGGTAGGGACAGAGACCTGACTCTTGGCAATCTCGTAAGGTTTATGTGTCTTTTCCACTTCCACCGTCTCGCATGCTTTTCCCCATTTCTAACAATTTTCTTCTCAATACTGTTGTGGTCGCACTGATATATTGTTTAGTGTTATTTAATTACTATTAATTAAATTCTAAAACCACTTGTCATTAAAACTAATGCCTTTTTAATACAAAATTGGTCATTCAACTGATAAAGACACTTTTCAATAAATAAATAAAAACTGATAAGGACACTGATCACAATTTATTTATTGAAGATCAAAGATTAATTACCTGAACGTCCTGAAGTATGAAGATATATTTTAAGAAATTTTTTTTATCAGATATTCTTTTATAAGATTAAATTTGTGATTACATATTTAAAAGATATAATTATTTATCAATTTCATCACTTTAGGTTGATATGATATAAATTAATTTAAGTAACGTGTTTATGATATTTTACGAGTGATGTGTTTATGATTAAGTGCATTTTAATTGAATAATTAATTTTTAATTATTTAAAAACTACCAATAAATAATTGTTTTCTTAAAACATGATGAATAGAATAAGTAAGAGGATTAAGTCACTCATCTCATTAAAAAAATTGATGATTAAATAGATATCTGACCCCAGTTGGGAGCGGGTGATTTTTGGGTAGTTCTATTTGACTTGTCTTCTTTTTTTTCTTTGGCTTTTCTTTCTAAATAAACTATTTTTTAAGTCTTCTTTTTGTGGCCTTTATTGAAATCACATGTCAAACGGTTACACGCAGCCGCATACACGTTACACAAACACAATACAACGAATTAACCCCAAAAGTCCAAAACCAAGGCAATAAAAAAAGGAGAAGCAGTGGGCGGGAAAGGCCTAACACATTTTCAATAGAGCATATTCCGAAAGTATTTATATGAGTTTATTGAAATTAGTGAAATTTCTTAAATAACAAAATAAAATCTACAAAATTAAAGATATCGAAATATTACTACTATACTTTATAAAATATTTTTGGTATATTTTTATATTGGTAAATAAAGAACAAATTTTTGTAGGTTTTGTTTTGTTATTTAAGAAATTTTGTTAATAATTTGTACCTTTAATTTAGCAAAAAATAGGAAAAAGATTAGGACAAAAAAAATAAGAAGAATATTAAATTTAATTTTATTTGAAATTCTGATTTTTATTTATTTTACTTTATTAATTATAAAATTCTTATTGGTTGTGTCTAAGAATAATGTTAGGTTTCGTTTAAGTTTTTCATAATCGAATTCCTTTAAAAAAAAGGTTTAAAAACAAATTAACTATTTAATCATTTACATTTAAACTATGTTTATGTTTAGTAAAACTAGAAGAAGAAAAAAGTTAGCTGAAACAATATAGAGTTATTACAAACTATTATTATAAAAGGTAAAAAATATCATTTAACATGTATAATAAATATATGATTAGACGATAGTATATTTCTTTTAAGATTTGTTATCTTTTAGTTCCTAATTTTTTATTTTTAGCCTTTTGAATTTTTTTTATTGGTCAATTTTCCTTAACTCTTTCCTATAATTACTTTTAGTTCATTAACAAGGACTAAAAGTCTAAAAAAATTTACAAAACTAATTTCAATATTAATATTATATTAAAAACAAAAGTATTACTTATAAGAAATGTTAATAAAAAAATAATTAATATTACATTAAAAACATAATTGTGATACAAATTTTAGGAGATATTTTTTTTGGAGATGTGACAATTATTTTAGAATGGAGTAAGTAGTATTTATTTATTTTTATTTAATTATTTTTTTAAAATCCAATATTTTGTGTAAAATGTATAATGAGAAATAAGAAATGAGAATGTGTGTAGTGTAGCATGCAATTTTGGGAGGAAATTTGAGTTAAAAGTGTTTTGGTTTCACGAGGAAAGGTGACCCTTGGAAGCACCGAAGGGTCTATCGATTCGAGGAAGATCACCTCTGACCTCTTGCTTACATGTAAGGTCCTCCTTCACTCGTCCTACAAAAATGTAACACTTTTCTCTTAAACCGCGCCACAACATACGTACACGTTCCTTCTTCTTCCAATAATGTCTTCTTCATTCTCTGTTCGTTTTCTTGCTCCTCTTCCTCCATCATCATCATCATGCTTCCCCACCAGCTCTCGGCCGAAGACATGGCTCTGCGCCGCCACCACCCCAACGGTGGCTCCGTCAACCACCACCTCCTCGGAGGAGGTGGAGGCTTCGAGGTTGGAGCCTAGAGTGGAGGAGAGAGATGGGTTCTGGGTTTTAAAGGAAGAGTACAGGGGAGGCATCAGCCCTCAGGAGAAAGTGAAGCTTGAGAAAGACCCCATGAAGCTTTTCATGGAAGGTGGGATTGAGGAATTGGCTAAGATGTCCCTTGAGGAAATTGAGAGCTCCAAGCACACCAAGGATGATATTGATGTTAGACTCAAGTGGCTTGGCCTTTTTCATAGGAGAAAGCAGCATTGTAAGTTTCCACTTTTTGAATGTTCCTTTTGGTTTGCATCACCACCACCACTCACAATTTTGGTGAAACGCAAAATTTAGGTGTAGTACTATTGTAAGTGTTTTTTTTTTTTTTTAATTTTTATATTTTCTAATTAGAAATGGAGTTTCATCTCGTAATTCACATGTTAAAGGACGACACATAGAATTTGACAGTATAAGATAAAAGTTAGATATAGTTTTTATAAGTATTGTTCGTGATGATCTCCAATTAGAATTGTAGTTTTATCTCGATAATTTGTATAATAAAGGTTTGTATATAAGTTTTGTATTATTTGAGATGAAACTCCAATTCTATAATAAAGGTTTGTATAAGCTTTGTATTATATGGGATGAAACTCCAATTCTGATTCAAGAACGTTACAATATCAACTAAAATATAGTGCATAAGTTTTGTATTTGATTAATATAGTTGGGTTAATTTCTTCTCATTGCCTAAAAACAGATGGTAGATTTATGATGAGGCTGAAGCTTCCAAATGGAGTGACAACAAGTGCCCAAACACGATACTTGGCTAGTGTGATAAGGAAATACGGAAAAGATGGGTGTGCTGATGTAACAACGAGGCAGAATTGGCAAATTCGTGGTGTGGTGCTACCTGATGTGCCAGAAATTCTAAAGGGCCTCGACGAGGTTGGATTGACTAGTCTTCAGAGTGGAATGGACAATGTGAGAAACCCTGTTGGTAACCCTCTTGCAGGCATTGACCCTGATGAGATTGTTGACACTCGACCATACAACAACTTGCTATCTCAATTCATCACTGCCAATTCACGTGGCAACCCTGCCATGTCAAACTTGTAAGTAATAGTATACAAATATAAAGAAAGGGTCTAACTCAGTAGTTTTGTTAAACAGAGTTATTGTAAATCTTTTGGTACCTATCTTTCATTCCTATGCATAAAAAATACACTTATTATACAAGGAAGATTATATATGTTGACTTGTTGTGCATTAGAATTTCACGGGTTGGTGTGGGGTTCTTACATATTTCAATTTTTGAATTTTGTGCAGGCCTAGGAAGTGGAATGTGTGTGTGGTTGGATCCCATGATCTGTTTGAGCATCCACACATCAATGATCTGGCTTACATGCCTGCAAACAAGGATGGTCGTTTTGGGTTCAACTTACTTGTTGGTGGTTTCTTCAGTGCCAAGAGATGTGCTGAAGCAATTCCACTTGATGCATGGGTCTCCGCAGATGATGTAATCCCACTTTGTAAAGCTGTCCTTGAGGCCTATAGGGACCTTGGCTTCAGAGGGAACAGACAGAAAACAAGAATGATGTGGTTGATTGACGAATTGGTAAGTCGTTATTTTATTTAATTTTACAACTTTTGCCTGTTGTCACATCATACATGTAATAAGTTAGACTATTTTAAGACCGAGTTATGTCATAGTCCTTTCTTTCATAAATTATAATCAATCTAAACAAAAAGTCAAAAATTACTGCAATTTATAAAAGGAAAAAATCCATTCATATTTGACATCTAGAGTGAGACAGACACAGAGGTACGAGTATTACAAGTAACATGATATAATAATAATAATAAAAAAATAAAGATAAATTATGTATCAATAAGGAGTTTGGTATATACAAGTGTTTGTGTATCAATACTCTTTATAAAATATTTTCGGATCAGAATTCTGAATCTTTTTATCGTAATCACTGTAGTTTAGGCTTTTGACTCCTCGTTTAGATTCTGAGGTGTCTAAGATGTGTTAGGCCGTTTAGTTTCTAGTTATGTAACTGATCCTCTGTCCAAAATTTAGTAGTACTGGATTCATGATCATGAATCACTAATTGTTACACACTTTCACAACAAAGTACTGGAATATTTAAAATGTTTGGTCCAAAACTCCTAATCTATTTCCACTGTCATTAAGTGTATTTTGCTGGGCAAAATGCAGGGGATAGAAGTATTCAGGTCAGAGGTGGAGAAAAGAATGGCAGGGAAGCAGCTGGAGAGAGCATCTAAGGAAGAACTGGTTAAGAAACAATGGGAAAGAAGAGACTACTTAGGTGTTCATCCACAGAAACAAGAGGGCCTAAGCTATGTTGGGATTCACATTCCAGTTGGTAGAGTCCAAGCAGATGACATGGATGAGTTGGCACGTTTAGCCGACCAATACGCCACCGGTGAGCTCAGGCTCACAGTGGAGCAAAACATTATAATCCCAAATGTGGACAACAACAAAATTGATGCCTTGCTCAATGAGCCTCTCTTGAAGGAGAGATTCTCACCTGAACCTTCTCTATTGATGAAGACTCTGGTGGCATGCACTGGTAATCAATTTTGTGGACAAGCTATAATTGAGACAAAGGAAAGGGCATTGAAAGTGACTGAGGAAGTGGAGAGGCAAGTGGCTGTGACTAGGCCTGTGAGAATGCATTGGACTGGCTGCCCTAACACTTGTGGACAGGTTCAAGTTGCTGACATTGGTTTCATGGGGTGCATGGCTAGGGATGAGAATGGTAAGGCCACTGAAGGTGTGGATATTTTCCTTGGAGGGAGAATTGGAAGTGATTCACATCTAGCTGAGGTGTATAAGAAGGGAGTGCCTTGCAAGGACTTGGTGCCTGTTGTGGTAGACATACTAGTAAAACACTTTGGAGCTGTCCAAAGGAATAGAGAGGAAGGGGAAGATTAAGTGCATGTTTGGGTAATTGTTACAAACGGACATTTGCATCAAGAGTGTGTTTGGATAGAGCATTTAAATTGGGAAAAGTAATTTAAACAAGAATTTAAAATTTTTTAAGATAAAATTTCATGTTTGGATATTTTATTTGAAAATTTTCAAAATTTAAGAAATTTTAAAGGGGAATTTAGTTAGCTAAAATCAAGGGATTTTAATTTTCCAACTAAAACCAGAGAATTTCAAAATTCTCTC
>PYAF01005619.1:672616-686281 GCA_007407185.1 Glycine tomentella
TAAAATTCTACATTACTATTTGATACATTTTTTCTAACACATTTATATAATTACTCTTGTATACAAATTTTATATTTTAATTTTTTTTATATATAATTAATCCTGTATAAAAAAATTTCTAATTTGATACATTTTTGTTCTGAAGCTATATTTTAAATTTATAACAACTTTAATTTAATTATTTTAATTAATATGTTATTATTTTAAAATAAAATAAACATTGATTTTAATCAATTTACAAATTATTAGTTATTATTAATATTTAAATCCAATAAAAAATAAATTAAACTACATCATATCTATAGTATATACAAATAATTTTATTAATTTTTATGACTTTCTAATAAATTGATCTTATTGTTTTATATAGGGAGATAAAATGTCTTGATTTAAAAATAAGAGATCAAAATTTTGGATTTTAAAATTATGGGGGACCAAAATTGCAATTTAGCCTTTTAAAAAAAAGAATTTAGCTTTTTTATTTTAAAAAGGTAACAAGGTTATCTAAAAAAAAGTTAACAAAGAAAATTAATAAATATATCAAGGATAAAAGTTGAAGAAAATATAAAAAATTGGATGCTAGGGTACTTTTAATAGCGTCTCAAAAAATGGTTGAAGCTACTAAAAAAAATTATTTATCAAACAACCAAATTAACTTTTCAACTAGTAAGAAAAATTAGAAATTTAAGAAAAACTAGAAACTAGCCGAAATGCCTAGCCAACCATAGGTTATGTTTGACAAAACTAACTAAAAAGCTAGTTGGAAGCTGAAAAACTAAATGGTAGTTGGAAGCTAAAAAGTTAGCTTATTAAATTAGAAGTATTCGATAAAATTAGTTGTTGAAATAGCTGAAAAATATAAAATGACAAAAAATAATAATATCATCATTTATTTAAAAAAGGTAACAAGAAAATCAATAAATATATCAATAATAAAAGTGAAAGAAAATATAAAAAGTTAGAAGCTAGTGTTTTTAAAAAATGTTACTTCAAGTAGTATTCCAAAAGGCTATAAGCAATTGAGAAGTTACTAAAAAAAATTGCTTACCAAACATACAAATGAATTTTTCAGCTAGTAAATTAAACAGAAGCTAATTAAAATGTCTCGTCGAACATAATCATAATCTTAATAGACACATTTTTTTTTAAAGAAGACTTGTTTGCTTAAGTAAATATAAATAATATAATAATATTATTTAAAAAAAACTTGCTAACAAATAGGTAAATAAATTTTTCAACTAATAAAAAAAATTAGAAACTAACTAAAATATTTTTCCAAATATAACCATAATTTTAATAAACTTGTTTGTTTTTTTTTTAAAGAAGACTTGTTTGCTTAAGTAAATATAAATAGTATAATAATATTATTTTTATTAATATGTATTACATTTTATGATAATATTATACATTGCTACTCTATTTAAAGGCTTAGTTGCGTTGACCTAACAAAAGGCTTAAGTACAATAATCTATTTAGAAATATGTTTTTTGTTACCCAAATAAATACATTATTAAATAAGTTTTTATTCCAAGTGAAACATCAAAAAATAGTGAGAGTTAGCTACACACTCGTACTCAAATTGAAGACATTGATTAAGCGTATATTACTCCTAAAAAATTAAGTGTATAGTTTATTTATTTATTTTTTTAAAAAAGGATTCTCTACGTAAATGGGTCAATTCCTAGCCCAAGTTTATTGTGCAAAAGTGGTTCAAAAACAGATACTTTACAAACAGCATAATTCGTAACAATTGATAACGGGCCTAGTCCATCCTTTGACAACCAAGTTCTTTGACGCAAACTATTATATAGGAGATACGTTAGTAATATATTCTTTTAATATTTTCATTATTATAAAAATCCCATATTGTTTTATTAACAAAGAACGGACTAAAGTTAATAAGTAATAAAACTATTAAAAATGTGTTATTAACATTTATGATACAAATAAAATAATAAAAAATAACTAAAATTCAATTAAAATTTTATTATTATTTTTATTTATTTATTTATTTACATTTTGACAAAAAATACTCCGGTAATGCATGAAATACTTATTTGTATATAGTCTAAGATTTTAAACCAATCATCCACTAGTCTTCGAATAGTCACTATTAAAAATTATAATAATTAATAGCCGACAAATATACCTTTTTTTATATATTTTTAATAATTTTAAGATATTAAATAAATTTTACTATAAAATCTTGATTTCTTTATATATATATATATATATATATATATATAGTCACTAGTCTAGGATTTGTCTTTAAAAACAGTTAATACCCAACAAATATACATTTTTTTAATATATTTTTAATAATTTAGTTATTAAATAAATTTTGCTATAAAAACTTGATTTCTTTTTTTAAAACAAAAATTATACACAATCTTCTTATAATGATAAAATATAATATATAAAATATTATATATATATATATATATATTAATATTTGTGGGGAAAAATAAGTCATCACTAAATCCTATTGAAAATTAAAAAATAAAATGTCACCACCAAATGAGAGAGCCTCGAATGTGACAAGGAAAAATCAGCTCGTTTAGTCCGTGGCAGTTGCAACATCATGACCACAACTAGACGAAACATTTTGTTGGACCGTATAGTGCAATAATCGACCGTTGAGAATTGACAACCAGAAAGTCTAGAAGCAAAGAATGAGAGGTAACGTTTTCAGGTGCCATTTAACATGGCTCTGAAACGTAAGATGGTGTCCACGATTCTTTATTCACCTAAAATAATTTGTCTTGAACGTTTTTTGGCTAGACGTTGTTGTGATTTTGATGCACTGTATTTCTTTTTCTTTCTGTTTGGTGCACTACTTTGTTGTGAGAGTGTGTGTGTCACAAATAGTGATTCATGATCATGAATCTAGTACCGAAACTTAACAATACTTAAGTGAAGTGAACAAAAGATTCATGAATTTCAACTTTAAAACTTTTGGATTAAAATATAATATTAAGTTTATTTATGTGATTATTCATGTTATAAATCTTTTCGATTTATCTCCCTGTTTGCACAACAAATAGTAATAATAATATTAATTATATATGGAAAATCCATTTTATATTTGTATATTTATCTCTCTCCTACGAAAAATTTGAGAATCTCTTGGTCTACTTTTGATTGGTTAATTTCTTTCGATTAACTCGTGTTGATGTAATGTCTATTGAAAGGGTTCCACTTTTATTTTTATTTCTTGCTTGAGCTTGTAAGTGCACTTTGTTGCACTCAGGGCTGGCCATGCGCCGGCCCTGGGCCAGGGCCAGCAGGGCACCCACCCCGGGCCCAAAATTTTTTGTATCGATCGCTCAAGTAAAAAATATTTTTCTAAAAAAATAAAATAAAAATAAAACCTGTATTAGGGGTCCATTTTGGATGTTAGGGACCCATTTTTTCTATCCCTTAGTTTTAGTATTATTTGTATTTCAAAAAATTTGTGTGTTAGGGGCCCATTTTTTCCATTCCTTAATTTTAATATTATTTGTATTTCAAAAAATTTGTGTGTTAGGGTCCATTTTTTTCATTTCGTCCTGGGCCAAAAAATTTTCAGGACCGGCCCTGGTTGCACTTTCTGGCCTGCTCCAATCCTTCTGTGCTTCCCAAGGTAATAACAATTTTCTTTGGATTTATAGCAGGTTGAGAAGAAGGCTACATTTGAGATTTAGGCCCATATCGAGAATGTCTAGTTAACTCATCTAGAACTTCAGATTTTGGATGTATACGCAACCTAGTTTCCTGCTTAAACTATTGTGAGTCACAAATAATGGTTTTTAACAATATCCTCATGAGACATACGTAGAGCTTGCTCTTGATATCCATCTCGAAAAAATGGTTATGCATTAATTGGGTGATTAGGAGTAGCATAACTTCCATAAACTCTATTTGGATGACAAACAGTATCACAAGAGTTGATAATGAGTTTAACGGACAAGCAATAAAGTTGTTAACTCTAAGCTTTGCTTTAGTTTCAAAGAAAACTTACAACACGTACTTTTAATATTGACAATATTTGCACTCTTGTGTAAAAACATTATCTTATAAATTTCAAGCCTGGGGAGAGGAAATATAAGGTAGGTTGATAGTTAAGTGAGACTGAAAAAGATTGTGAACTCGAACCTTTCTGTTAACAAAATTAATATTTGTGATAAAAAATAATGAGCATGTAGAGGAGATCAATTTGCAATTTCAACGTATTGATGCTCACTAATAATCAAATTTGAAACATTTATCAAGTATCCAAGAATTATACACATCTCTCATTTTTATTGTTTTACTGTTTAAGCACTTCTTTAATCCATTCCTACAACTTAAAAAATTGAATAAATTAGGAAAAAATCTAATACAGTTGGTTGAATAAAGTAAGTTAATTATTATAAACTTTCTAGTAAATGTTTTTTATTTCTATGGATCAAAGAAAAAATTAAAGTTTCTTGAAACTAAACATAAACTCCTTATTTTTTTAATGTTTACCACAGCCATCCTTATAAGGATACATGCGATAATATTTTTCAAACAATAGGTGTTAATGTAAGAGGAGTGTGTTAGATAATGTTTTCTAGCATTCCTACTTACATTAACCCCTTAAAAAAAACTTTAATTTCATTGCTTATATCATTACTAGAAAAATCAAAATTAATGACAAAGGTTTGTGATGGAATAAAATCCCTTCCCCTTAGTAACAAGCTTTATGTGGGATTAATTTATAAAATTTGTGACAAACATATATTTAATTCAATTTGTGATGGATTGGATGACAAATATTTTCTCTATCTAAAGCATTCATCATAGATGTTGTCACTAAACGCATAAATATATTTTAGTGACAGATAATATAACGAAACTAATCACCGTCTAACTATCTCATCATAAAGTTCGTCACAAAGTAAATATAAAATATTTATTGAGGTTTTTTTATGAAGAATTTTATCCGTCACAAAGTCGGTCACAAAAATTTAAAATTATTTTATGACAAAGATTATCATGAATAAATCCCAACATATTTTGATCACACATTTTATGATATATTTAATTTCAAAATATATTTTGGACAAATGCTTAAGTTACAAGTCAACTTTTTGGTGTATACATTGTTTAGTGGATAAAAGACAACACAAAAAAAAAATATAAAACTCACTATAATACCTTTTTTATTAATAATTATCTTATACAATAATAAAAACAATTATTATTATTACAAAATAATATATATTATTTTATTATTATAAAATATAAAATAATATATATTATAACAGCGTAGAACAAAAATATATTTTATAGCAAAAGTTCCACAAAGTTTTGCTCTTGTAACATTATCAACCATAAAAAATCGCCAAATGGAAAAAAGTAACCATCCAAACACAATATGGGAAGAGTGATTTTCAGTAAGTTAACTAAGTGAGAACGAGACGGTGGAGAGGGAAAATAGGGAAAGAGAAAACAGATAATGGGGAATTTTTATCTTTTTCATACATTTGCTCTGATCATACTGCTTCTAGTGGAACAAAAATATGAAGTAAACTCCTATAAAACAAAGTTACTTTTAATTTTTAACCAGTCCTGTTTATCTTAAAATAAATGAAGATCCAGTGGTAGATAATTTGGAATGGAAGGAAGGTGTGAAATTAAAAATTGGCCAGTTAACCACATACGTGGGATCGAGACATTGAAATCAGCAAATCATAGCCACACACGACACACCCTAGAAGAGCACTTGTTCCAATATGATGAGATTATGAGGGCCATGAACCGAACATTTTTCTAAGCTAAGGTCGTTAACGCATGAGCAAAATCCACCTCAGAAAAACAAATACTGTCAATGGCAACAACAATGGGTGTCTCTTTCTCACATAATAATCACTTCCAGAATTTCATGAAGGCACTGAGGTGGATGCATTGCATTGTACGACAAGGATGCAATGCCGACGCCATACGCCGCATGATATTCCAAAATTGGATGATAGAAAAGGCATCACCATTCAGCTTTATAGATTTTGTTTGTCTTCTTTTGGTGCAATCCTACCGGCCATTTGGAGGCCACCTTGTTTCCTATTTTGTTCTCTTTTTTTTTCTTCTTCTAGCAATTCACCATATATTTTGTTCCACTATCCTTCTCCTTCTATGCTAATTTGACCTACTTTCAATTAAGAAGATGTTGGACGAAATAATTTTGTGTTTAATTCTCTTAAATAAGAAAGTTAGAATTAATCTTAAATATGAAAAAAATGTAATTAAAAAAATATATTATACTAAAAATGATCAATTAAATTTATCACTAAATAATAATCATTATAAAATTAGTGAATATTTCACATTAATATCATGTGACAAAAAATTAACCCTTTTTAAAGGAACTAATAAAATAAGCAACCCATTTAATGACCAAAAATAAAATCAACAAACCACTCTCTTTTGAAAGATACAAGGTTTGTCTAATAATGAAGAGAAAATAAAAGAGAGAAAAGATCACAAATTCAAATTTTTCCGGTAACAACAAAATTAATAATAGTAATAATTAATAACAAACTAATAATACTAACAACTAATATTTTTAGATAAAAATCACCCTCCTTATTTATCAAAATAAATGTACATACATGATTTTGACCATAGACTGTTAACACTTACTATCCACTACTTACCCCACTAGTTTGATTTGAGGTGGGAAAGAGAGGTTTTTCTTGTGAACATTTAATACAGAAGTACTTTGGATTTAGATAGAAATTGAGCATGGTGGTCACTGGTCAGAGTAGCAGCTAGCTAATTCAGTCACCTTATCACTGGTGAAAGCGATGGCTTATAGCGGCTGGCAAAGAAAAATAAAATAAAATTGAGGGCGCAGAATCTTCTACACCTTAAATTCAAAAGGCAATTGACTATGCATCTTTTTTTTTACTAAATAAATATAACCCACGTATTCACCAACAAAAGAAATTAAAGTGTTGAATCTTTGTTAATCTCTGAAGCCAGTCACAAGCAACCATCTGCTATATGCTACCCAAAAGTTCAATTCCTCATACGAATAGGAGACGTGTTAAATCCACATTCCTTTATTTCTTTGTTGGTTTCCATCCGCATCAGGTTCACATCCTGATGGGGATATGGAATTACTTCAAAACTTCCATTCAGGTTTGAACTTCGTACATGTGTTTGGAGACATTGGATAAGCATTGGTTAATGGTTATATTGCTCACATTGAGGATAAGGCATATCTTTAGTCAAAAGAAGTACAAATATGCTACTTGTTGTTATAAGCTAATAGGAAAATAATAAGGGATGCAACATACTCACAAAACATTGTGCGAGTTGCAGCAGAACACGTTTGATACATTTTGAGGTGAATAAGAAATGGGAATTGATTATGTTTGATACTTATCAAATTCAAAAGGATTGCAACAGTGTATGGAACATTCAGCGCTAATTTCAATCCAATGTGTTGGTTGAGCTAATAATGGTACTAATTTCAATCCAATGAGGTAAGTTTGTGCCGAGTTAGGATGAGAGAATAAGAGCAGCATCAACTCCACGTGTGCATCAATTGATACAGATTATTTTAATTTAACTAGTTGTATTCAAGTTCTGAATATGTAAATTCATTATAAATACTTGAAAGAAAAATTTTATGATTTATAATAATTATATTTAACTTGAACAAAATAATCTTCAATTCAATCAAGAGACCCATGTTGTTTCAAATTAATTAAAATATTTAAATTATGAATATGTAATTATATTATAAATATTAAAGAAGAATTTTGGAACCTATAATAATTATATTTATTTTATACTAAAATAAAAGGAACATAGTGGTGTGGCAGGTCACACTTGGTGTAAGTAAAAGTGGCATCCCAACAAGGAATCAATCATTTTTTGTGTTCTGAATTCCAAAGGAGAGGAATGGGGCAGACCCGTACTGTTTTGGCACTTATCTTATGCAATCTTTTTGCATATCTAGCTAACAAGAAGATTCATTTTTGCCTCTTTGTATGCGGGTCATGGCCTAGCTATATTGCAACCTGTAGGTTCCAAAATTAACGTGGCTCGCCGTAAACTTGGCCATGATTGCAAGCGTGGAAGCTATGAAGAATAATGCTGTAGTTGGGATAATATCTTAAAGACTCTTTTAAGATTTACCTAGATCTTTTTTGAAAGTATATATGATAATTGATTAGGTTCCTGTTTATTTGTCTACCCTTTTCTCAAGGTTGGATTATATGCGTCATTGGTTTTTTTTGTTTCAATATTTTCCTTTTCTCAAAGAAGACAATAATTGAGATATGCAAGAAAGTAGACAAAGAATGGATCATTATCAGTTGAGTAACATTCCAACCCACATAAAGGAATGGTACCTAATAACTGCACTAACTAGAGGTTGCCATTTAGTCACAAAATATTCGTTACAACACTTCCATTTTCCTCCCTCGTACAAAGCATCTTTTAATTAGAAACTACTTGTCTAATCTTTCTTTTGTACTTAATGATTAATGTTGATGATTATAAAAATAAGAATGTAGTTAGAATTTTTTTTATCTATAGGAATCAAAGACACTATCAAATAATTTATAACACTCACACATCTTGTTTAACCAACTCAACTAGATCTTCTTGATAAAAATTTAGTTAGAATGAGAGAATTGTTAATAATATAATTATTTTTCAACACATTATTTTGAATGTACTAGTATTATTTATTATTGATTGAAATTTGTTAAAAATATATAAACAAATTTTATAGGTCTTACTTTTTTATAAGCAAGTGTATCCTTCATTGATGCAAATGCAATCATATTTGAGTTGAGTAAAATCACTGTCAACAATAAAATTCTCATTTTAAGTATTTACTTTAGCTACATTTTTAAGATTCAAACTCAAAAACACTAATTAAACTAAAACATTTCCATTGAGTCAATCCACATGCTTGTTAGAATTTTTATATCTAAACTTTAACTAGTAATAAATTGAGTTAAAAGGAGTATTTTTCATTCACTCCATTTCTCTTCTCTATTTTCATTCATCCTATTTCTGACTTGTTTTCAATTCTATCAAAAACATAGTTTGAAGAAGAAAAGAAAGAAGAAAAAAGAAAGACATGTGTGTATATACAATATTGGGGACAAAGTATTTTGATATTTATTTGTAGTTATTAAAATTAGAAAGAATATATATTTACTCCTTATACTTTCAGTATAATTAGTGTCCTTGTATTTTCATATTAATAACTTTAGTCCTTAGATTTTTGAAAATATATAAATTTAATCCTTTTGAATTTTAAAAACATGATGAATTCTAAAAAAAATCACATTTTTTTAAAGTTTGAAGAAACAATTCATCGATCAAAAAGTATAATTTTTTTATCACATTTGACAAAAATATAAAAACTAAACATTTTTTTTATAAAAAAATCGAATTAAAGATCACATGAGAAAGAAAGGGATGAGTTGATGGCTGTTATAAGGCTGCTCTTTACCTCTGAGTCTCTGACAAGTTAAGAGACGACCAAAATCTTAATAGGAAGTAGCATGTGGACAAATTGATGCGTGATAGAATGATATATAGGAATCAACCAATGAAGCACAACCGGATTTTCAAAAGTTAATGCTGTCACAGTGTTCTGTACTTCTGCTTAAAATGCTAATCCAATATGTCCTTACATGACATGACGACAATATGCAATCACAATAATTTTAGTTGATTCTTAAATAGGAAAAAACACATTGTCATGTCATCAGCTACCTATGTAGGTTTTTACAATAGGAAAGGTGGTGGTGGAGTATGCTTTCATTAGCATGAAGAAGTGCAAGAATTATAAGTGCTTGACAACATTCATGCATGGATTAATATTTTCCATTAAATCAAATATTTGGATATATTTTGCGGCCAACTCAGGAGATTGCTTAATTTCTTTAAAATGCAAATAACAACTTGGAAGAAAAAGAGATGGAGAAAGAGGAGAAAAGAATGATATGTCTGTACGTTTTTGTGCATTTTAGATGTAGCATGATTGGCCTCAATGGTGCTTGTTAGGCTGCACATGATATGCAATAGTTCTATGTTTGGCATATACTATTTTTATATAGAGAAAAATGTTTTTATTTTTATTCCTCAAATATTATTCTCTTCATTGTACTTATTTTATTTTATTGGTTTTTATTTTTATTTTTAATTAATATAATTAAATCTTTTGACTTTTCGATGAAACCTTGGTATATCTTCATAAGTTTTAGTCTTTTAAACTAGTTATGAGACTAATTTTTGATATGAGATTTAGTCATATTTAAAGTTAATCATCATTTCTAAAAAATATATTTTGTGGAAATCAAACACAAATTATCCTCACAAACTCAATCCTCGTTGTCAATTAAGCTACATCAATTGAGTTACTTGTTTTATTGATTTGTTTGCTTATTTTTACTTCTTTTGTTCCTATATATAAGACCAAACTATCTAATTCATTAAGATTAAAAAATATTTAATTTAATTAATATTAATAAATTTATCTTAAATTTATAACATTTTTTCAAAATTATTATTGTCATTAATATTTATTTTTCTTTTAATTATTTGTTAATGCATTTTCTCTCTTCTTTTAATGAAGAATATTTTTAGTCTAAAAATAATTAATACAAACAATATTATAGATTTAATCTTATATAAAAGAATAATTATTATTTTAAATTTAGGTATTGTAAATAAAAATAAAGAGATTAAATTGATATATAATTGTAAAGAATAGATGCATCGTAGGCATAAAATAACACTAATTTATGACAGCACTTGTGCTACTTGATATGGTGTATATTACTTTTACATGTACGTGAGATAAAGAAAAAAAATCTGTAGTGAGGATTGGCTCAACGAAAAATGAAGGTTAAAGTAAAAAAAATAAAATATTTTAAATGAAAAAATTATATATCTAGTCTTTTGTTAATATATATGACAATTTTTTCTAATAAATGTGTCTCTTTTGTTTTATTAAAATTAAAGAAAATATTTTTTTATAAACTTAAATTTGTGTTTTAATTAATTTATTATTGGATCGGCTCTCAACAAACTAGACATAAACAGAAGAAAAGAACAAATATTTTCTAATAAAAAAATGTTTGAGAAAAACTAAAGTTATAAATGAACTATACATAACTAATTCAGGTTAAATGAATTATGGGAGAAATGCATAAATGCAGCTGATTAAGTTATTTTTTTAACTTATCTTGAAAAAAAAATATTTTTAACTTTTGTGATAAATTACAGGGGTGACGTTGGGACGTGTTAAGTATATCTCTTTCTGACTCAAAATTTTGTTAAGATGAATTTTGTGAACTGCTCAATCAAGACTTTATGATATTTGGGACAAAATCGGATCAATTTAATTTGCTGTCATAATATATTAATCTTGACATATTATATAGTTAAAATATAGAATTGAAAAAGATACAACTAGATTATGATATATTTTGTAATATATATTTTAAGATAAACAATATCGATATATATATATATATATATATATGTATATATAAAAGTATAGTATCATTTAAAAAAATTATTTATTAAGTCAAAAAGTTATATTATTAATATATAATTATTTAAAATAATATATAACATTATGATGGGTTGAGACACCCCAAAATATAAGTCGAACCGAGTCGAGATAATGGGACGGGCCGAGTTATGAACACCCATAATAAATTAGATTCATTCTGTCTCTTCTTAATTTATTTTAATTTCTTTTCTGATAAGTATTTATTTAAAATTATTTCTACGTTGATTTTTTTATGCTGTTCCTACGTTGGTTTTAAAAGAAAAAGAAAATGCACAGTATTAAGAGACACTTCATATCTGTATATTTAATAAGTGACAGAAGTAGTGGGTAATTTAGATAGCAGTTAGGTACCGTTCGGTAAAGAAATATAATTGAGATAAAAAATTTGAATTAAAATAGAATATATAAATGTGAGACTCGTATTAATTTTTTTTTTCATTTCTCTTCTTTTTTTTTCCATCCAAACGTGTCCTTAATGAATAGAGATGTGGATAATTCAGAAAATAGTCAAAATGTATAACAATGAATATTTTAGAGAGAAATTAAAAGATAAAAAATGATTACAGTTAAAAAATAAAATAGAGACTAAAAAAAATATTTTCTTAATTGTAGTTATACATTGTAGATTTATTATGATTTGATTTACGTATTTAGATATTATATTCCATGTTTGACCAATCTATATTCAACCTGAATAAAAAAAGGACAAAAAAATAATCTAAATTCAACCAAGTCAAAATAATGAGTGACAAATTTTTCTCTTTGAATTTTTAATCAAATTACATTACAGAGAATTCAAATTGAAGATCATTGATTAAGTCACTAAAACGCCGATAAAAAAAATTTAAAAAGTAATTATTTTCAGATTTGTATAACTTAAAATTAGCATTTTTAATTAAATCTTTTGTATTTATTTATAAAAGAGTTATTCCGTCAAACTATCATTACAAAAAATTAATTGTCTTAGTAAATTATGATTTGTGAAAGAAAATATACTTAAGTTGAATATAGATGTGAGAATACTAACCTGAAAATCTGAAAATACTCAATGCAAACATGTAAAGGTGTGACAATATTAGATTTGAGGATTAATTAGGTCCTTGTGGGCTTTTTTTTTCTTTCGATGATATATAATTAGACAAAAAAAATCAATTAAAAAACAAATACAAGTTTAATGATCTATTGAATAAAAAAGGTTAAAAAAGCTAATAAAAATTATCAAATAGTTTGGAGACTTACGGAATAATTTAACCAGTATTTTAAGCACTTTTAGTATTATTGTCCAATTAAATTTGTGAACCTGTACTGTATATTTTTATCGTGCAAATTATTCAAGTGAATTTTAATTTTAATTGTAAAATAACACAAAAAAGACACATGAGGCATTGCACCAAAATTTTACCCTAAACAAACTTTCACGTTATATTCTTAATCTCAATCCTTAGAACGTTACAAAAAAATGTTAATCCTTAAAAATATAATTTTAAAAATCAGTTAATTGGACTAGAAACCAATGGTATAATCAGTCCCGAACTCCCGATTAGTTTTGTGGTTCGACCCATAAATTGGTACTGATGAACCAATGAACCAATCTAGATGAATTGGTGTTTATTATATTATTAAAATGTAATTTTTAATGAAAATACAACAAAAAATGTCACACCCAATAATCAAATCCAATACTTAAAAATTATTTACCAGATCAACTTACCATTTGATCACCAGGATTAATTATTAAATATTTAACACAAATAATACAGATATTTATATTTTGTTACGTATATCGATTTATGTGATTCAATTATTAATTCATTGATTTGATTAATGATCAACAATCCAGTGTCTTAATCGAGTTATTTAACAATATTGGTGTTTCTAATATTATATTAAATTGATTAACATTTTACACATCATGATATACACTTCTTTCAATTCTAATTACCGTTTTTTCTAATTTTCAGTCACAAAACACATTTTAAACATTAGAATAAACACTTTTTGAAGAACTAAAAAAAGATGAATATTATGAGAAATAAAAATTTAATTAACCCTCTTATATTTAACATTCATTTTAGTACTAAACAATTATTAATTCTATTGTCAAATAACTC
>PYAF01005619.1:686381-698254 GCA_007407185.1 Glycine tomentella
ATTACCTCTTTTATTAATTTTAATTTGACCCTTTTTAGTCAATTGTTCTAAAACTATGGGATTTTGTTTTTGTTAATTGTGGCAATTTTTATCAAATTTTTTGCTATCATTAATACTGATAACTTGATTAAAAGAAATAAAGAAAGCAAAATACATTAAAAAAATTAGAAGTTAAACTAAAATTATTTTAAAGAGTAAAGAATTGTAATATTAATTTTATTACGAATAGTTATGAGACAACGTTTCTATTGCTTGTCTTTTCTTATTTCCTAAGAGGTTATAACTCATTTTTTTCTAATTGGCTTCTCACACTTAAAATACGTTTAACAATTCATATTCATTTTAGTTAGTTTTTTTTAAAAAAAATTACTAATTAAAAAATTTATTTGACGGTTTGATAAATAAATTTTTTAAATAGCTTCTAAATTTTTTTTAATAACTTTTAGTATTTTTAAAGTGTTATTTCAAGTAATATTTTTTGAAACGCTAACTTCTAATTTTTAATATTTTTTTCTCTTTTTATTTTAAAATATTTATTTAATTTTCTTATTACCTATAGTTTATATTGGTCTTTCTTACAAAGGATAAATCTGGCAAACCAATAGATTAGATGGTTTACAAATATCTAATTGATCCACTAGTAAATATAATTGTAATAAACTTGATATTTTATTTAGTGTGTATCTTTATGCTGGATTTAATTAGACCTTAGAGAACCACATCTTAAGGTTGTGAAAAAGGATTTTTTAGTATCTACTTGGTAGCATCAGTGATGTAGATTGTTTTATGAAAAAAAATCAAGATTTTATGTTAGTTAAATAACGTGACATAGACTATGCTAGAAATAAAATAACAAGAAAATTAGTGGGGGATATCACTGCATTAGACAAAGCTTAATCTTCTAAGCTAGGAAGAAGTGAAATTCTATTGCTAATTTAGTTGTTGAAATTGAATATATCTTTAAATACTTAATTAAAGAATACTTGGAAAAGTATGCGAAGAGACAAGTATGAAAAATAATTGGGTTGTGACCTGTGAGGAAACACTTATTTGTAACTTTTGGTTGATAATGAAATTCTGGTGAAGTATCAAGGACTGAACGTATAGGTTTTGTTAATGAAATGAGTTAATATAAAAATTACGTGTTTCTTATCCACATTTTTACTTGCTAGTATATTTTTATGTTACTAATACTAGCTTACATAAGAAGAGAATTTCATATTAAGAAATCAATACTTATTTTGATGTTTCACTAATACTAGTATATCTTTTAAATTACCCTATATTTTTTATAAAATTAAATATTTATAATTTATAGTTTTAAATTTATAATGAAAAATTCACCAAAAATAAATATAATAAAATTATTTAAATTTGAGAAATAGACATGTAAGGTACAATAATAAATTCAACATTTTAAGAATTAGAAATTTACTTTAAAGAATTAAATAAAAAGTTATAACAAATAAATAAAAAAATCAATAGGTAACACTAAACAATTATGTAATATATACAATATATGTATATATATTTAATTATTATTTTAATCATTTACCAAACTCATTATCAATTATGAGCAATCACATATATAAATTGATATAAGATTGTTTCAGTGTAAGTAGACTTTTCGGTTAAAAATCTATGTATGTAGCTACTTTAAATTTTATCCCAAAAAAATAAATCATGAATTTCAATATTTTAAATTTTTATATTTAATAATTATAACTTTTCATTTTATTTCATAAAATAAAATAAAAGTCTCAATTTAGGAAAGTCAGTCTAATTCAGTAGGGTACCTAACCCTAAAACGAGGAGGACACCGATCCACAGAGCAAAGAGATAAAAATGGGGTATGGTAGTATGTCCCACACACCCACAGCAAACGAGTTGCTTCTCGTGTCATCTCCGAACTCTCTGGGACCTGGACCACCTTGATCTCGACACGTGCCTACACTGATTGCGACGTGTCGGTTCATCAACGCCTCATCTTCTCCATTCGCGAACCTTCCACGTTGGCAATATTTGGGTCCTTCTTTTTCATCTACAACGGCTCGCAATCTCTGAGCTGGAATAACACCGTCGTATCGTATCCCTGGGTCCCACTGCCACATAAATCATTCGCCGGCAAAACTAGATTTGCCTTTCAAAAACCGTTGCCATTGAAAGGACAATATTTTACTATTAAATAATTCTAGCTTTTTCCATTTTCCTTAATTTGCAATGCCGTTACGATTTTATTTTTGTCCAAAATTAGTCACCTGGATTGGATTTTTTAGATAATCAAAATTAGGTATTCCTCTTTTATCAGAGAATCCCTCCCATGCATGCTAGTGAATAGTGAATAGGTATTCCTCTTCTAAAATTTGTAAACCTCTTAAGGAGCGTGCATGTTGTATAAAAGTTACAAGGACGACAAGCATCCATTTAAATGTAAATCACTATCTATCATCGAAAATTTTATATTGAGAAATTGGGAAAAAATGTAGTACTTTTTGCACTCCATGTAAAAAGAAAAGACATCCATTGTAAGATTATCTCTCTGAGAGAAATTTGTTCATGCTATTTAAACCTGA
Organism: Glycine tomentella; assembly: GCA_007407185.1. Lineage (NCBI taxonomy): Eukaryota > Viridiplantae > Streptophyta > Magnoliopsida > Fabales > Fabaceae > Glycine > Glycine tomentella. The sequence continues at coordinate 688,955 of PYAF01005619.1, forward strand.
AACCTAATTTACTTTAAAATAATATAAGCATTAAAACTTAGCTATATCAATGAAGATAAACCATTAAAACTTTTCTGATTAAGATTCGGACGCATGGTTGTTGATGTTACCTAGAACACCAGTTTCCACAAATATATATACCTACTCACATGGACTATGTCATCTTACTAAAATATATATATAATTTTTTTATTTGGAGGGGCAGGGGAATGTGGATGGATTGCCACAAACAACTTTATGACTACTTACTTTGATTATCATGTATATAAGCATTCGTCATTTAGTTGTCCTTTTCTAGAAGTAAATTAAACGTACATTGCAGTTTGGTAGCATATATGCCTCCTTAACTTGTGATTCAAATGAAAAGGTACACAAGAATGGTTGAAGAAAATTGTGAACCACAATGAATCCTGAAACACAAGGAATACAAGCTAATGCTAGCAAGTGAGAAAGCTCTAGATTTTTTTGTTTCACTTTTCCTTGAAAACCATATCTAACCAATGAATCTATTACGGGCTTAATCATTGCCCATTATATATTTGAACGGGGTTCTTGATAATTTATTTATTTATTTTATCTGGAAGAAGCAAAAAAAGTTGATTATTTATTGTTATCATTTAGACTTAGATAATTCTAGTTGTTGTCAGTTACGGATCCAGAAAAATAATTAAGGGAAACACTCGTAGCAAGCACAGGAAAATTTATTTATGTTCGTACATTTAGTGGTGGGGTTCGAGGGCAGTACTTCCGAAATTTTTTTTGTAAAAAAAATTTAAAGGAACAAACAAATAGTCAGACCAATTACTATTTTGGATTGAATAGAACAATGAAAGAAGTTTATTGTAACTTGCGATGAGATTTCAAAAGACCATGATGATAACATGAGAGTTAATTTAGATATAAGTATTAAATTTGAGATCTTTAAATATAAGCTGTTACAATATAAACTAAAACTAAAATATTTTTACAAAATGCATATGGTTAAACTGTACTTCTCATTTCAATAAAGAGCAAAGACTTTAATCACCTTATAAATAAGTGTTAATGCATGAATTACAAATAAAAATAATTAACAAGCACTGTAAATTATATAATAAGTATTGAAAATAATTAACAAACACTACAAATAAATATTAAAGGTATATTAAAGTTTTAATAATAAAATTTAAGAGGGACACTGCTCCCAACTTACAAGTTGGATCTGCCCATGACTGTTCTCATTGGTCGTTTAGTTGAAGCAATATAATAAACTAGCCAAATCCATTTTCAATTTATCCATGGTCTTCAAAGGAGCAGCACTACCAGAATGTAGATATCGCTGAAAATACCTGAAGGATATCTATACATTATCATGATGGTGTTCACGTGTGGGTAAAAAAAATCCCCCTTTTGTCGATCATACATGTTTATATTAACATGTTACTCGTAAAAATATTTATAAATTTAATCGATAATCAATTTTTATCGAAAATTTAATTAATCACCTTTAATGAATCTTTTATTCTTATTTTCATTTTCATTTTCTTTTATCTATAAAATTTAAATCAAAATAGTCCTTAAAATGATCCAATCTAATATTACTTAAACTAATAACTTTAAAAAATTATGTAAATGTATGTGAGCAAATATATACAGATATATGACGTATGTATATCACTTAACATATATATATATATATATATATCTTTTTAAGAAAAGAAAAAATCTTCTTAATAAGTTCAAATAAACATAAATATAAAACTATTTTGGATATATTTAAAAAAAATTAAAACCGCATTATCTAGCTTAACTAGGTCAACGCAAAAAAAAGTATGCACCCTAGCAAAACCGACCCAAAGCCTGATTAGGGGTCACAAGCTTTGTAGTCGACGTTTAGTCGGTGTGGGTCATCCAATTATTGAGCTAACAGTTGACATATTTAACGCTTAATGTTATTTTTTATGCATCAAATTTCAAATATATTTTAGTTTTAGTCGTCATAATATTAAATTATTTAATTTAAATTTAAACTCTAATGAAGTTTAACATTCTTAACGAAAAATAAAAAAAAGTATAAAAATAAAATTTTAAAAAATATAAAGAATTAAAATTGAACATTTTAAACTTAATGTATCAAAATAAAATAATTGTAAAATTTAATGAATTAAAACTGACATTAAATCCTTATTTAATGACAAAAAGTATGAAATTTTTAATTTTTTAATTAAGAATACAGGTAACACATCATGATAGTAATTTACACACATATATATATTGGTATTACTTGGTAGATGGAAATTATTCATGTAATTAGGTTGTACCTAGGGTTTAATAGACGCAATCCAAAAGTATTCAATTGTGACAAGTGTAATGTCTTTTCAGCTCTATCTTAACGGCTTTTATATATTCATGAACCTCCCTCAGTCCAGTAACGATCGTTCATGTCCTTAACTACCCATTAATTTATTATTATGGATACCTTGTAAAGACATTTTCTTTGATGATCATTACAACTTTAGAGGGGGGTTACAAGAGTGGTATAATGTTAGTATGTGATGTTGATCAGTGTCAGATCAACAGCATCCAGGTACTTGGAGTCCCAGGTTGGTCAACATGACTAGTATGGTACACAGTCCTCTCGTATCGAGAGTGTAAGTGCGAGAAGGTTTTATTATACACAGTCTATAACAACCCATTTTGTCAATACGATATCATTATTCTAAAATGCAAAATTTTAATTTTAAGTAAAACATTTATTAATTTGATTATGAAAACAGTGATAAAATTTTCGGGATAAACATTTACCAAATAGCGCATAAATGTGTGTGTGTGTGTGTGTGTGTGTATAGAGAGAGAGAGAGAGAGATTAAACCACTATGCATCGTTCACATGTCAAAATATAATTCAATTTTTACATGTATCTAAACCTGAGATTTACATGCTAAAACAAAAAAAAATCGAAGAACCAACTAAGAAAGAGTTTGAAAACAAAAACAAAAACAAAAATACAACTTTCCCAAAAGAAATTTCAACGTTATCACGTCGGCCTGTTGACTACAACAAAAGACCTCCCTCCAAAGGACACCTACTGCTGCTTATTTGCTCCCATGAACGAAAATTCGAGATCATCACAGGCAACAAACACACAATACAAAATGCAAGGGTGAGTTTATTATAAAATGTCAATGAACATCAGATGACAATGATTTAAAAGAAACACAATAACAAATCATCACAATCATCTTCAATAACCCATCATTTCAATATACACTCGACAAACTAGTCATCAACTTTTCAACAATTCAAATCAATTATGCTTGAAATGATACATGCACCTAACTCAACTCTCAAATTCAATGTGGTACCATTCATCAGGAAATAGCCCAAGTGATTCCTCATGAAACTCTCACTTAGGAAAACTTAGCAGCAATTGTCGAGGTCACCTAGTCGTGCACAAGCCACTTCCCCCCATGTTTAATCAACATGAGTCTCAAGGAAGTTCCAAATCGAGTGATATGCCCTAAGTATCAACATTTTTCCTCATGAAAAACCACAAGTACTTACTGAGGTTTATACTATTTTCCCACAATTATGCAGTATAAAACATGAGCTCCAACAATGCATTGACCTTGAATAGTTAAAAAACTTAAACAATCCCCTTCGCTCTCCAAGGATGCTTAAAAATTTTAAACCAAATCTCCTTCCCTCTCCAGGGATATTCAGACAATCACTGTATCCCCATGTACATACGCAACATGCAGTCATCTAACTGGCATCGTCAACATCATCTCATCTCAATGTTATCATCAACATCGTCTCATCTAAATGTCATCCACATCAGCAACAATCGCATTTCACATATATACATATAAACTCATGCCTGGGATTCACACTCCCTAGGTCTTCAGACAACATAAATCACATGTAATAATAATTTGTACGAGACTTATATTTTAGAAAAAATTCTAAATTAAAGAGAATAACTATAGTATACAAGAAAAATCTTAAGCCCATTTAAATTTAATAAAGGAAGTAATAAAGAGAAAAAAATATAAAATTTGGGCTGAATCTCTTTTGTAATGAAGACTTTTCCCAAAATTTCCAGTCAATGCAACAACAATATCATTCATAGTTTTATTCATCAATAACAAATACATCGTATCCCATTAGTTGAAAACACAGTTTTTCTTAAACCAACATGCAACAGAGACAAACATACAACCCCGTAATTGGGTTTCCAAACCCCAACTATGGTGTTAAAAATTATGAACTTCCCTCACCTATCTATATATCCCTAATAGCTTATCGCAGCGTCGTTCAGAGATCTCTTAGGTTCACCTCCGTTGGTCCAAACGCAGAGCTCTATATACCAAATTGAAGACAATTCATTATAGATTTCAAAGACAAGATCATTTCTAATATTTGAGGTCAAATATCCATTCAATTTTTTAAAAAGGGATAAAATGGTGTTTTTAGGGTCCACACCAAAAATATGTCAATTTCGATCACGTCAATGTGGTCGGGGCTCAACAAAGGTCACAAAAACGAAATCAATTTATAAAAAGACAACTTTTACAATGTCTCATTTTCAAGAGTTTTTCAAAGGAAATGTAAAAACATCCCATAACGGTAACCAAATCACAAGAGATGCAAGGATATGCTCAATCTAACTAGAAGAAGGCATAGAAATCACGATTACCTCAAAGACACCACGAAGGGAGGGTCGAGAGCTCTATTCTCTAGCGATTCTTTGAGTTGGATTTTGAAGATTCCGCTCCAATTAAAGTGTTCCACTTTGTGCGGTGGTCCAGTGACAAGCGATGGCGACTAGTGGCGGTCACCAGTGGTCGTGGGTGGTGGAGGAGGATGTTTAGGATTTTTGGGTGAGGTTTTGGGGAGAGATGAGTGGTGAAAACACGTCCTTTTCACACTGCTATCGTATTTATAATCCTGCAAAAATCGCTAAGCAAATTTTAACTTTTGGCGTTAAGCGAAATATTTTGCGCTAAGCAAAATTTCTCTTCTAGCTGGAATTGCACTCAGTGAGTCGGTGTCGCTAAGCGAGTTTCTTCCTCTGGAAAGAATTGCGCTTAGCGAGTAGGCATTGCTAAATGAATTATTTCCTCTAGATGGAATTGTGCTTAATGAGCTAGTGTCGCTAAGCGAGTTGTTCCAATGCAGAATAATTCACACAACACTTCAACTAATCCAAATTAATCAAGTAATTAAACAATACAAACAATACATCAAACATTTATTTTCAGTTATCAAAATTTCAGAGTGTTACACAGTCCTCTAACGTACCTCGAGTGTGTGAGCGCAATGAGACTTGAAGTCATGGACCGATCGACAGACAATCAGTACGGTATACAGTCCTCAAGCCTTGAGCGAGTGAGCTCGATGAGACTTGAAGTCATGGGTTGGTCGATTTTGGTTTTTAGAAAATTTTTACATTGAAATTGTATATTATCATACGATTTCACTTTTTATTTTTTATTATTAAAAGTTGAAATTGTATATCAATTTACAATTTCAACATTTTTTTAGTTATTTTTGAAATCATGTATTAGAACATGATTTTGTTTTTTATTTTATTTTTTAATTATTTAAGAAATCGTGTATTTGAACATGATTTTGTTTTTTTAATAAAAATTGTGTTAAGTAGGTAACAGTTGTTTTTAATTTTTCAATAAGTTTTGGCTGGCTAATATAAAATACTAAGATTTTTCATAAAAATAAGAAAAGCATATACATATTGCATATATTAAAAAATTTATTTGTGGGATGATGTCCCACATGTAGGTTGTTGCTTGTGGCGTCGTGGACTTCCTTCTTCTTCTTGTTGTTGTTGTTGTTGTTATTGTTGTTGAGTTGGTTTCGCTTGTCATTGTCTTGGTCTATGACCACATTGAGTTGGTTGGGCTCCCCTTGTTATAGTATCATCACCGTCATTACCGGCCCAAGACTGCCACCATCATTGTTGTTATTATCTTCATCTTCATCGCCTTTATCATCACCATTGTTCCCCATCTGAGGAGGTAATGTGGGTTGATAACAATCCATTAATTGATTGTATGCAAATGATGGTGTAGGGGAATAGGTGGCAAACATATTTGAATGTTCATGAAAAATATCAGAAGTATAAGGAACTTGATGAAACACAGATTGAGATGTATATGTTGAAAACCCCATTGGCTTAAATGCTTGTTGACTTGAACTGGGCCCATTCTCGAGATGTCAGCTTGTTGATAAGTAGATTGCCCAACAAATCAATTTTGGGGCATATAACCTGAGAAGGTCGGTTGTTAATAAGAAGATTGCCCAACATCATATTCATGGTAGGACATATATTTGGAAGAGTCAACGGGTTGATAATTGGGTTCTGCTTGTGGCTCATCATGCTGCAAATATTTTTGAATAATTAGATTCAACATTTAACTAGTAAAATATAAAGTTATATTATATCAAATTGTATATTTACTTCCTCGCTAGGTGGTAACTTGTGAGGTGATATGTAGTGTATAGTTTTCAGTATATACCATTTCATGTACTGTGAATTTTCATGCAAATGTCCTTGTCCTTGATACTTTTGACCTTGAACTATATGATTTTGACTATCATTCTACATAACAATCCATTCTTGGTGGTATGGGGCCAATATCTATTGATTCTTCCTCTTATGTCTTCTTTGTGGAGTTCATCAGTATTTAATGGGTCAAGTGGAATATGTTGAAGAAAGCCAAATTGTCTCATCGCCTGGTCTGCTTGATGCAATTCCACGGTAACGAAACATATGAGAGGTACGAAAGCATGAGTTATGGGAAAAACCTTAACATTTATTAAACGGCTTAGTTCAACTTTGCTATAAGGAGTCCATAAAAACTGTAATTAAAATTATATTAGCATATCATAATGGTTTTAAAAAAATATTACAATAAAGGTGTTATTAATCAAATAACCTCCTTTGGACGTAATTGGTCAAACATGTAGCGTATAATATGCACTGCATAGGTAGGAGTGATTTTTTTTTTCATGGGATGAGACCACCTATCATGTAAAACAATTCATTTGTTATACTTGTGAGAAGAAAGAAAATGAAAATAATTAATATAATCATCTAGTCGAGGTACATGAGCTAGCAATTCCCTAATTCGGCCAACGAGCGATGGCCTATACTGTTAAGCTAAATGAATGGTGATGTGATTGTGGGGAATTTCAGGCAATACGACTACCTTGCTCTCATGTTATTGCAGTTTGCTCCTCTTACCACCTACAGATCGACTTGTTTGTTGACCTCGTGTATAAGTTGCAAAACATTTACAAGTCTTATAAACTTCAGTTCCACTCCCTTAGAAATAAGGATTATTGGTCTCAATATACAGGTCCAAATTTTGTTCTTGATCATAACAAGTGACGATTTCTATGAGACAAGCCAACTACTACTCGCATACATAATGAAATGGATGAACCCGTTCTAAATAGAAAAAATAAAATAAAAATTGTATTTTAACATACAATTCCAATTCTTACATGAAAAAATATTTTAAATAAATGAACACTAAAATTGTACTTTGATATATGATTTTTTTCATTGTGAAATCATATATCAAAATATGATTTATCCATTTTCATAATTTAAAAAAAAAATACTCATTATAGTAATTTTAAAAAATATATCGATTATAATAATTTAAAAAAAAATATCCATTTCCGTAATTAAACCGAAATATGACTTGATAAGAGTTCATAATGTAAGTATACATACTTTCATCATTGATGATCATGTATACTCAGGCTACTAGCTAGACCATAAGAGCTGGTTGTAGATTCAGAAAACTCACCAGTTTTAGTTCAGTCTCCTGCGATATTTCTCAATTATAAGTAAATGTGATCGATAATAGTATATTTTATCATTCAGCTATTTTCATTTTATGATTTTTACTATTCAAGTTTTTTTTATACATTTTACCATCATCATTTTTAATGTTTTGCACATTTTATTTATCATATTTTTTAATTTTCACGTCTTTTGTCATTAGGTTGATAACAACATAACATCTTTTTGCAAAAGTTGATAACAACATCGTTTTTTAACAACAATACGTCAGCACTTCGTTACAAATTTAACGAATCTATAAAATATGAAAAAATTTTAAAAATACGGTAATTAAAATATAAAAATAAAAATTTGAGTGATAAAATTTATGAAATAATAATAATAATAATATGACAAAATGTGAAATTAGGCATATTTTAAAACAATTTTTAATTTATTTTTTAAAGAAAAACAATCTTTAAATATGACTTGCTAATTTTTACCAACTAAAAAAATTAGATTTTTGAGGAATTCGCTAGTGTACAACCCAAACTGAAATTGTAATATGAAAACTATAAACGAATGTATAATATGCAATCGAATGTATAATATTTTTTTAAGTATAACAAAATGTCGATGTAAAATCATTTTTTTTAAACAAGGAGGAAAATAAAAGCAGGAAACAAAAAGACTAATCTAAGCTAGCTAAGTCAGTAAGATAAAGATCTATATAATAATAATAATAATAATAATAATAATAATATTTTTTATTGTATATATTACAATGTTTCATGCATGTTTTGATATATATATATATATATCTATATATATATATATATATATATATATTACTGTAGGTCTCCTTTTCTTCAATATAATCCTGTTTCTTATACGGTAGCCTGATACATATAAGTATCTCATCCTTCCGTAGAATTTGAACATTAATTCAGTATGTTGTTAGAGATTAATTGTTTTAATTACTAGGTTCAATCCCATTCCCATTAATTAGTTGGCTGTAATTTTTGGTATAATAATGACCAAATATATTGCAATATTATATAACCTTTTAACTTAAATGATTGGCCCCTGCATATAGGTCCCGCACAGCAACTAAAATAAGGCTCATTTGTAAAGATAGACCAACCCTGTTATTGTAAAATAAAAAGTAAAACCAAGCAGTGTCCAAATCCAAACGTCAAAATCCATTTTAAAAGTTCTGAAATTTTTCTTTAATTGTTATGAAGAAAAGTGAGCCTGAAAGTACTGTCTCATCTTTTTTTAAGTATAGAGGACCACAGAATCTGAAATATCGTCAAACTCATAACAGTAATTTATTATAGCATATTTCTAGAATAAAGAAATATCAGCAATATATTTTTATTATTATAAGTAAATTTAATACATTAAACAAAATTTTTTAATACAAATATTTTTAAGGTTAAATTTGTCTACATGTTTCTCAACTATTTAATAATTTTTAAATAAATTTCTAAAATTAAAATCAA
>PYAF01005619.1:698354-719312 GCA_007407185.1 Glycine tomentella
TAAATAGGTTCTTATTTTTTTCAATTAAGTCCTCAAACTATATCTTATATATGAGAGTAAAATAATTAAATATAAACTGTATAGAATGGTCAAGATTTAATGTTATGTAATTATTTAAAAAATCACATAACTTTTTTATATTAAAACTTAATATTCTATGATTATACGATTCATATTTAATTATCTATAAATAATTAAAATTTAATATCAAAAAATTACATAATTTTTTTTAAAAAAACTCATATAAAATACATTCATGTCATATATATGTCATTATATATATTAATTAGGTCCCAAATTAAGAGACTTAATTAAAAATTACCAAATAGTTGAAGAACATACAAATTAATTTAACCTATTTTTAATAAAATTTACATGAAACTCATCCGATAATAAAAACACTACTATAACTATTGATAAAACTACACAACATTGAAAATTATCACAATCTCACACATACAAAGATCGTACTTAAGAATTTTTCTTATTTTATAAACTAGCTAAACATAAACACACACTCCGTTCCAAAAAGAAGAATATAAAGAATCCGATATTTTTATTTTATTTTATTTTGTTTTTTAACTGAATTTTTATTTTTGTTTTCTTAAGGGTAAAATTAGTTAAATTACATTTTATAATGTTTGAGAATTCGTTTGGGCCAAAGTTTTTCAGGTTGCAAATTTGATGGTTCGGACTAGCTCTATATGTCGAGCAATAGGTCAATTTAATCGTAATTAAAAAATAAAATTAAACATAATTAATACACAAAAACTAAGAATTATTTAAAAATTTATAAAAAATAAACTAAAATAGTTAAGTAAGTCGAATCAAATAGCCTCATTTTTTTAAGCTAAATTTTAAGAGCTCAACTTGACCTATTAGACTAAACTAATTAAACAGACCCAATTTTTTGGCCTAAATTTTAGGAACCCAACTTAATCGATCTTATTTATAGATTATTGAAATCCACCCATTAAAACTGACTTAAATTGTCAACTCTAATCTTCAAGTGTCTTCGATGTTAAGTAGAGAGCTAGCTCACCTACAACAATTTGGAGAATCTAATAGATAAAAAAACAAAGTCTAAAGGTGAGGGTGTGAATGAGAAATATTACATATCATGTTTGACACATGGTATTTATATATTACCAATAATTACTGATAAAAAATAATTACCTTTGACTCATTATTTTCCATGAATATTGTTAAATCTTGATATCGAACTGTTTTTCTTTTAACGGCGATATCTAACTGTTGGAACTTGGAAGAAATATTCACTGAGTAAGTTACGACATTTAATTGCATAGCTATTATTTGACATGTGCAAGGCAATTAAAGCATATTACACTGGTTCGATATTGGGTTCGCCTGCTTTTTCAATCTTATAGGCTATTTTGGGGTCAAACCTTCTTGGTCTAGAGAGAACAAGTTTAAATTTATACATAGGTCAGTTAATTTAAACTTTTAAATAAATCAATCAATCACATAACATTATAATAAAATTTTATCTCAACAATAATATCAATATATTGTTATTATTCAAATAAATTAGCCTATTAAACTCTAAAAGTGTTATTTAAAGTTTAATTCTTTTACATAAATAAAAAATTAAACTTATTATTAATTTGAATATTTGATCTAATATGAGTCTTTTTAAGGGATATTGATCTTGATTGAAAGTCAATAAATAATTTTTTGAAATATTGAGATTTTTTAAAAAGATTAATTTCTCTCAATATATATTTTTATACGATCAGAAATCTAACTCATAGTCACATGATTAAACAAAACTAAATATTATTTAGCTATATATCAATTATGTCATAACAACGACAAGTTTTTATTTTCTTTTTTCTGTATTGTGTGGTTTTTCTAACGTGATAAATGATTTTTTTTCATTGCCTTTATTCCCTCCGCAGTATTCCACACAGTAGTAGTGCTCGACGTTTACGGTAAAATATGAATACTTGAGTGACAATAATCATTATTATAGAGATTTCCACTTTAAATTTGATTAGCTAGATAAAGACCTGTGCCTCCACAGTCACACCCTTGTTTCTGCTTCTATATAAGCCACGCTCTTAACTCAAACCGATCATTCATTGACTTGAAAAGCCATCGAAGCAAAAACGCATTCCACACCCATCATCACATTTCGTCATATTATTTCCACATAACCCGCACTCGTGGGAACTCACATAGAGAGAGAAGTTAGTTGCTACCTACGCCTTGTGTGTGTGTTTATGGAGATCATTGCCACCATTTTCTTTTGCTTTTTTCTCATCTTCTCATCCCTTATTCTTTCGTATCCATTAATAAAGAAACACAAGAAACATCAACACGTAGTAGCTAAGCTTCCCCCTGGCTCAATGGGTTGGCCTTACATAGGAGAGACCCTTCAACTCTATTCTCAAGACCCTAACATCTTCTTTGCTTCAAAGCAAAAAAGGTTCTTGTTATAGTTTGATCCTCTTCATATGATCATTTTTTATTTTTTTACAAAAATTCTTAGTTACAGTTCCTTAGGTACTCTTGTAATGATAGTGTTGTTTTTCCAATCAGAATAGAACTTTTACTTCGATGATCTGCATAATAAATGTTTGCATGCAGATTATTGAGATGAAAGTTTAATTTTAATTAAAGAACCACATGACTAGTATAACTAAAGAACTATTGTTCTGTAATCAGAATCGAACTTTCACTTTGGTAATCTGCATATATAACAAATGTTTGCATGCAGATTATTGAGATGAATGTTTAATTCTGATTGGAGGACCGTACAACCAGTGTACCTAAAGAACTGGATCTAAGTTGTTTTTTTAAAAGAAAAAAAAATTGCATGGAACATAAACATGGTGGTGGTGGAGCTAATCTAACTTAATTTTCACAAAATTCTTTATTGATCAGATATGGAGAAATTTTCAAGACACACATACTAGGTTGTCCATGCGTGATGTTGGCTAGTCCTGAGGCTGCACGTTTTGTGTTGGTGACTCATGCTCACTTGTTCAAACCCACATACCCAAAAAGCAAAGAGAAGCTAATAGGCCCTTCAGCATTGTTCTTCCACCAAGGAGAATACCACACTCGTATCAGGAAGCTGGTGCAAACTTCTCTCTCTCCTGAAACAATCCGAAAACTGATTCCAGACATCGAAACCGAGGTCGTTTCCTCTTTGGAATCGTGGGTTTCCACTGGACAAGTCATTAATGCATTCCAAGAAATGAAAAAGGTCTGTTTTTGATATGATACGATATGATGTGTTCCGAGTTTGTGAGCCTCATTTTTGCTTGCTGTTTGTTGTAGTGGGTCTCTACTTTGGGTTTTTTTCTCTTGTCTTATTCGATATGCTTTTATTGCATGGCGTTGAATTTTGTTTTCATTTGTTGGTTCCTCATTAATTTTCTTGTCACTGGGGTCCTCCATTATTGTATGGTGATGTATGTACGATTGATTTCTCAAATTGATCATGGCCTTCCCCTTAACTCTCTTCTTCTTCTTCTTCTTCTTCTTGCGCAGTTCTCTTTCAATATTGGCATCCTCTCTGTCTTTGGTCACTTGGAAGACAATTATAGAGACCAGCTTAAGGAAAACTACTGCATAGTGGAGAAAGGGTACAACTCTTTCCCTCACAGGATTCCCGGAACTGCATACTCCAAAGCACTCTTGGTAAGTTGAAGATGGCAAAACACTCTGATACATTCTTTTGAACACTTCACTATTATTGGCTGAAATATATTTTAAATCACAAAATTTAGTAGATGCCACTGATTTCTTATTTAAGGAGTCTTATTCTATGGTTTTGTAGTTATCAATGAATTTAAGTCAATAATAAAAATAATGTGTTAAATAATGTGATGTTTACAATGTTCTAGTTTAATTGGTTGAATAAAATAGGTGAATTTTTGTAAATTTATGATACTTATTTTTTTATTTTTACAGATAAAAAAAATAGTGTGATGTTTGGACTCCTCTTTATTTTATATTATATCAAATATATGGTTTCTTACTGTTGGTCTAAGAAAATCATTTGATACATGGGATCAGATTCTGTGTCATGTCTTTGACTGATGAATATGTTGTGAAATGATTTGAAGGCAAGGAGGAGAATCAGGGAGATTATAAGTGAGATCATTTGTAAAAGAAAGGAGCAGAGATTGATGGAGAGGGATCTATTAGGCCACTTGCTGAACTACAAGGATGAAAAAGGACAAACGCTAAGTGATGACCAAATTGCTGATAATGTAATTGGGGTACTATTTGCAGCTCAGGATACTACAGCAAGTGTTCTAACCTGGATTCTCAAGTATCTTCATGATGACCAGAAACTTCTTGAAGCAATAAAAGTAAGACTTGTTTTTTTTTTTTTTGTCGCCCAAAAAGATTTTTCAAATCCTTGTAGGCCACAAGTGTTGAAAAGTTTATGCTAATTAATGAGTCAATGAAACTGTTTTGCAGGCAGAGCAAATGGCAGTATATGAAGCTAATGAAGGAGGGAAAATGCCATTGACATGGGGTCAGACCAGAAATATGCCAATTACTCATAGGGTATGGTATATACTATATACTGCTGTAAATTAATGTGACGCAGCAACACAATTCTCATGTCTTAGTTCAATGTGAAAGTAACTTGGTGAATATATATTTCTCATTAGGATCTTGTATATATTGCAGGTGATTTTGGAAAGCCTTAGGATGTCAAGTATCATATCATTTACTTTTAGGGAAGCTGTGGTTGATGTAGTATACAAAGGTAAGAAATAATTTGAGACGGAATATAATATACTTTTTTTTACTACCTGTGTATATTTATAGGAATTTTAATTTTTAAATCATTTTACTATTTCCTACGTGATTTCTAAAATGTTTGGTGCAACTGTTAAAGGATATCTTATACCGAAGGGTTGGAAAGTCATGCCACTGTTCAGGAACATCCATCATAATCCGGAATTTCACCCTTCTCCTCACAAATTTGACCCATCAAGGTTTGAGGTACGTTATATGCTGAACATGCATGAATTTGCCCACCACTTAGTCAAACAAATATTAGAAAAATAATAACAAAAGCGAAACCCTATATTTCTCTTCTGAACACATATATTTCACTCTGTGTGGCTGCAGGTTGCTCCAAAGCCTAATACTTTTACGCCATTTGGCAACGGAGTGCACTCTTGTCCAGGAAATGAGCTTGCCAAACTGAACATGTTCATTTTAATTCATCATCTACTAACCAAATATAGGTAAATTTTCAACTTCATTTTGTATTCACCAAAAACAAAAAAAATAATCATTTTATCAAATTTTGATATCAATTTTTTTCATCCTCTAATTTTTTTATTACTATCTAATTACAAATTTTCAAATATGTTAAATTTGTTAATCTTTCTAATAATTATTTTAAAAATTATATTTAATTTTTTTTTACTAGTTCACCGTGTAAAATTTCTTATGTTCACAATACATAGAAATTGAACTTTTTTTAAAAAAAAATTATTTACATCTGCAGTATCATCATCATCGATCAAAGTGTTTATGAATTAACCATGTTCAATTATTTGGATGGCAGGTGGGAAGTAGTGGGATATCAGAACGGAATCCAATATAGCCCATTCCCAGTCCCTCTGCATGGTCTACCTACAAGATTTTGGAGAAACGAATAGAATCAAAGAGGATCATCATATGATAAAATCTTCCTTTATTCATATATAAAATTTAGATATTCCTTGCCACCCCACCCCAACTTGATATTGATTGCTCCTGCTTAACCCAACCCAACCCTCCTGTTTTAAAAGTGAGGGTCCAAAAAAATTAGTCTCTTATTAGCTTCTTCCAAGTAACATCATGTCTATTATCCTATTTGTAAGTAAATGGTGGCAGTGGGATATATAGCTTAGTGCCATTAATTAGTCTGAGCGTGTAAGCTGTACTAATAATAATAAATGTTATCAACTAATGATTTTAGCTTAATTTTGAGCGCTCTATTGAATGGTCCTATGATTGATATATGTAACCTTTTGTAAGTCAAAGACTTGTCTTGGATTCCAGTTTATTGATTTCAAGGAGACTATAGACCCTGTATATGGTCCCCCATATAATATATTTACTCGTGGATCTATAGTACGAAGTTTATATAGCTTCATTATTGTCCTTCCATCTTACTTCACAAACACCCGTTGACAAATTAAACTTGTAAAGAATGGAACATTAAATCACAAACATAAGGTAAATTAATGTTAATAAGTGCTCTTAGAATATTTATTTAAAAATTAAAAAAAAATATTTGGATATACAAAATTATATTTTTTTTATGATTTTTTAATTTCATAACCAGTATTCTTAACTAATATCATAAGAATACTATTTAACAAGACCTCAAGCATAATACTAAAAATGGATTTACATTTTACAATAGTGCTTAGAGTGAAGAAAAAAAAAATAAGACGGAATATAATATAATATGAAGAGACATAGAAGCCTACCAAAAAAATTGAAGAGATCTCGAAAGAAATATAAAATGTTAATAGAATGTTTAAAATAATAAAAAAAAAAGTGTTAGTGTACCATTATTTTTATCATAATCAAACTCAAGATGCAACGTGGCTCCATTGGAATGGTTGATCTTTCATATTGCTTCACGTAGTAGTCACAAGGTGTGATTATGAGAAAGCCACGTGTTGCTGATTAATTAGCCGGCTGAAAAAGGAGATGCCCTTAGCCAGAGGGATCTTAAACCTTTCTAGGGCATGAAGCCTGTTCAGGTTTGGTGGAGAGGCGGGGACCAAAAATAGTGCATCACATTATTGGACCTTGTGGATTGGTTGGAGATTTTGAAGCTACTACTACTTTGCCTTTGCCATTTACACAGTGGATCAAAAGTGATATTTTTTTAAGGGCACCCTCTATTTTGTGGTACCAACACTAATAGTTTCATACACTATCAACAGTGTCTTTTTCAATGTTCATATTTGCTGTTATCAGTTTGATTCCCACCTGATCTTCTTTCCCATTCCCTTTTAACTTGCAGAAAACTATGTAACAAGAAGTTAATTTATTGGTAATAATGTGTTACATTAACTTAAAATATCATAAAACAAAAATGGGACCTCTCCTCTCTTGATGATCCCACCAGCTTCTTTCCATTAAGGGAGGGTTTAGTCGTGTGGAAGAGAAAAAGAATTAATAAAAAATATTTAAATTAAGTAGTGAGAAAAAGATATGAAACACACACTATTTTTAAAAAATGTCTTCATGAATAGTATTTTTTTGACTTTTTTACTAAAATGAGTTAAAAACGAAAACTAATTACCATGCATAATTAATTAGTCAAAAAATATTTATTAAAATGAGTAATTTTTATCATGTAAAATATAGTAGGTGTTATCATGAATGTCACCTTGCTTTTTGTCTATCCGATATGCAGCAAAAGGCGCCAACTTGATATACTTTATCCTATTAAGTAAATACTTGTTTAATGACTAAATCGCATGCCAGTTTTTCACTTAGTATTTTGAAACTTTTCATAAGTTTTAGGGACAAAAATAGAATAATATTGAGCAATTATATTGACACCCCGATATGATTTATGTGAAATTTATATGATGTTTTTGCTATACTTTCTTACAAAGACACACAATGTAATGCGTTTCTCGAATAATAGAGATGGTTAGTAGTTAGTAAATTTTTTTTTTTTTATATAATTTTAAATCCTCATGTAACCTTTTTTTAAAAAAATTACTCACTACAAAAAAGGTATTGAATATTTTTTTGTTTTTTAACCAAAATATTTTGGTTTATATATTTAAGATATTAATATTTTTTATTTAGTATTTTCTTTATAAAATATCAGGAGATTTTTTAAGGAAATATTGTAGGAAAAACATAAAATATTATTGAGTGAAAATGTGATATGAGATCTAATCATTAAACAAGGAGTATATTAAATTCTCCTGTTACATGACAAAAAAAACATAAGGCTTTACTCAAAATAATGCCTAGTATATCTTATGTGACAAAAATTATCCATTTTAGTAAATATTTTTTTGACAAACCCATTTTAATATTTATTTTTTTTATTTTTAACTCATTTTGGTCAAGAAGTCATACTTTTTTTTTCCAACAACCAAACCAAGGCTAAAGTTGAAAGAGCTCACAAATACTTTTACTTTCAAAGCAACAAATTTTTCCTTCTCATTTTATGCATTGGAAGGCGTAATTATAGATTAAAATTCACAAACATACTTTTTTGTAACTTCAAACCAAACAATAGTCTAGGATTCTGATCTTTCTTTTTACCTGAGTCTTTATACCCCGTTCACAAATTTCTGTTGTGCCTAAGCTTTTTACCATAGTCTCCTGATCGTGGTCCCGAAAATGGAATAATCTCGTTACAAAAGCTAAAACTATCACTTGCTCAAACTGTTTAAGAACCTCAAATTAATTTATTTGATTGAACATACCACTATTTGTGTAGGAGAAAATTAAAAAAATTTAAGAGAGAAAAAAAGAGAAACATAAATATGATTTACATGAAGACAAGGTATCCACAGACCACAGATATGATAAAGATAACAGATTAATGTCTCAATGCAATTAATTGATGTCTACAAACAATAGAAACAGCCAAAAAACTTACAGTGGCCAGGGAGATAGAGAAAGTGAGTATCTAATAATATGTAATTCAACAAAACATTGCAGCTCAAAATCTGGGGTTCCTGCCAACCAAAAAGAGAGCTAAAATAATTATATATAATAGGGTATACATGGTCATTCAAAAGCAGGTTTCCTTAGTGAAATTCAAATTATGAAATAACCACTTACGTGAAATATTACATTATATATATAGGCAACATGGCTGCACAGAAGGGAGAGGCATTTTGCTTTTGTTACATACCAAAAGTATATCATGAAGCGTGTTTTGTCAACAATATTAAAGATGAAATGAGTTTTAAAAAAATATGCAACATAAATTGATACACATCCCATCATTTTGCTGTTATATGCCATAGTATTCTTTCAATTTCATTACAATAAAAACAATTGTACAACTGCTATTCACATGGCAGCGTCAACATCATTACTGTGATCTCGTTGTCATTGTTGCCACCCACCATGTAACGTTGATGCCCCTAGCTAGCTTCTTCAACATAGTCTATTCATGTTCATAACCATTTGGTGTAAGAGGGTAGCCTATTATATATGAAGTGTAAATTTGCAGAAGCAATTTTTCCAAGATCATTCAAGTGATGAAATAAATCAATAGGAAATTGAACAAATGATGAACTTAATCAAAATTTGAAAAGATCAAAACAGTTTAATCTAAGTTTAGGGTATTTTGCCAACTATGCTAATTGCTATATAATTTACTGGTTTGCCAACTAACTTTGGCACCAGCAGAGAAACAACGATAAAATGAAATATAAGAAACATCATCGTCATACTTGTACTGCATAATCATCAAAAGACAAAATTATAATTACGTTTCAAATGAGAAACTTATCAGCAGATACGATTTGATAACCAGAATATATATGCCATGCTGAAATATTGGTGATCCAGTTAGCCACGCACCTATAGAGGACACAACCACACATAGTTTTCACAACCCCACTTTTTCAGAAGAGACAAGATATATAAAATTGCAGACTATCCATAATCAATAGTATAATATATCATATTTTACCGTTACTGATTATTATAAGATGATTTTTAGAAATTAATTTATTATTTTTATAAGATTATTTTTTAATTTTTAGATATATAATTTTTTTCTACATACTTTTTATTTAATTATTTTTTCTTCAAACATTAATACAAAATAATTAAGTAAATAGAGAAAGAAGAAAAATACAATTTTAAAATAATAGTATAAATAATTAACAAATTTAACATGATTAATTAAATTAAATATTTTTTAAAGACCATGAATTTATTGGAAAAAAATTATAATTGACCACGATGGAGTAAAAGAAAGCTACTGATAACTATTGTAAGTTTGATGGTTGTGGTCAGACAAGCAATACTCCAGAATTATCGCCATAACACGGACAGTTTCATGAACAATAAATAAATAAATCTTTAATTTATTATGTTATCAATTCTAATTTTAGACTACAACTCTCAGTTTATGTGGATCTACAAGCATGAAACATTATATACCAATCTCAAATGTCTACAAACTTATAATATCTATATTTTTCTCTCTCTTTCTCTCTTATTGGGAGGTATCTCGTAGGAGAAATTTTTTAAATTTTCTGAAAATCTTTGATTAAAAGTCTTAATTTTTCATGTTTAATTTAAAACATAATATTTTTGGAAAAAGTGCTTTCTGAAAATGTTTTTTAGATAGTTTTTTACAAAAATTTCTCATTAAAAAGGTGGAAATCTAACTTTTTAAGAGTAAAATTTTTGTTTTACTATAATAAAAATTTTATTATGTTATTCTTATTAGATAAATTAATGTGATAAATAATTAAAAGTAATTAGTAAAAATATCATTAAATATTTGATATTAAGAAAACTTATATAAATATTATGCAAAATATATTTATGATCAACTAAATAAATTTTATTCATTCATGATTAGAAATCATGATTCTCAAATTCATAATTCTAAGATATAAAAAAAAATTCCCATAACAAACGTTCCCTTAAAGATTCAATCAAAACTTTGGGGAAACTTTGATTACTAGTCACATAAAAAAAACTCAACGGCAATTGAAAATGTCAAGAAGCTATGTTACATTCACCTTAAGTTGGTGCAAAAGAAAAAAACATAGTCGTATGATTATGTTGTACATTATAATATATAATAAAATTATACTTTCATTATATATTGTTTATATTTTATATTTATCTCATTTTATACAACAAAATTATGATTCTCTTATGCACTTTTTTTCACAGATCTAAATGTATAATGAAAACACTGTTCCGCTGCACAAGTGAGGGTGGGAACCCAATAGCAATTTCATTGCATAATATTTGGGAGAAGATATTTTTGAATTTTTTTTAATGGTAACAAGGACCAATACCGATTCCAAAAAAAAAACCGACCATTTTCTAAACATGGGCCATGTTGATGTCCATCTTGATGGGCTTGAGTTGTCCTATTTAAATTTGAAACACATTTGACTTTTTTTTATTCTAAACTTTTCCTTTACATGTTATTATGTTAAGATGATTAGATGAATATATTGTGTGTGGTTCTCTATATTGTGTTTCTCTTTCGTCTTATGCTTCAATAGCACGACGTGTTTCTTTATTTGACTTATGTTTTTGTTTGTGTTTTGGGTTTTTTAGAAAAAAAATACTATTGTGAAATAATAATAAAAATATGCACCACCGATAATAAATACAAGAAATATTTACACTTTTCGTAACAAAACTCTTTTACAGTTTTTTATTTATAAAAAGTCAATGATAACTTTTTTTTTATTGTTCCCTGTTTGCAAGCTTTGATTCTCATATGGCCACTTAGCCTTCTGAATCTTACTGAAAAAGTTTTTAAACCTTTTATCGTTTTCCTTTGATTACATGTGGTGGAGGAAAATCAAATGCATTCAGGTATTTTTTACTAAACTCTTTTTTTTTTTTTATCAATATTGGTATATATGTTTGGTGCCATAATTACATATGATCATTCTAAGCAGAAAGTATGGAGACTTAATTTATCCATTAATTCTTAGTTTTTTTCATCATAAAAGGATGTCACCATTTCTCTTTTAGATTAAGTTTATTCTCCTATAGCTGCGTATTATGTTTTTGTACCTGGCAATTTCTAGCTTCGTGATTTGATAAACATACAAGTATACAATAGGTCTGGCACAGTAAGAAAATGGAAAATTGAGGTTAAATAATCATACTAATATATTCAAATCTCTTAAAAGATAAGAAATATCAACATGCTGTAATATAATTAATAAATAAATTTATCTCCTAAATATGCAATGAAAGGTTTAATCTCATATTCAAATCTAAATATTTCGAGAGATTAAGGCTTTTGACAGAAGAATACTCCTAGTTTTAAAAAAATATATTAAAGGGGAAGTAATTGGTTAGAGCAATGGAAATATTGAGAGAATAGAATATTGAAACTTGAACCTTGAAAGAAATAAACAAGGGGTTGTTATTCGCCCCAATCCTTTTGCTATTAGTCCTGTTAAGGGGATGACACTTTTTGTTTTTTTTATTTAAAAATATTATTTTCATGAAAACACAAATGTATAACGGGATTATATTTTCCGTTATTTACGGAGAGGTGTAAAAAAATAAAACAATGGAAATGTTCTGTGTTTTATACAACCAAATTGTATTTTTGTTTTTTTTTTTTTGAAAGAGTTAAAAAAAAATGATTGCATTCTATACAACATAATTATTTGTATTGCTTTATGAAGGATGAAAAAAAAAAAGAATATAATTGTGATTTTGTTATTTATTTATTTTTTTCCTACCAAAAATGGAACTAAACTTTCGTTGCCCATTTCTTTCTTCTTCAGCATCTGCATGTTGGGGCGATGGATGTGGTGAAGATCTTGGGTCGATTGGTCTAGATTGATGGCAGTGAAAATGCGCAGCAGCGTGAACGGAGGTGCAGGGCCAAGGCCAAGGGTTCACACGGTGTTGCAGTGGCGCGATGGTGGTTGGGCCAAGTGGTCGCAAGTGCAGATCTACTATTGGGGCAGTGAGCGACCCGACGCTGTTGCAACGACATTCGGGTCGTTGGGGTCAGATCTGGACGAAGGTGGTGATGCGCGGTGTTGGTGCGATGATGATGGGTTGGGTGGGATGAAAAGAAGGTGAAGAAGAAGAAGGAGTAAAATAGTCTTGTGTTTATAGGGACCAATAACAAATGCGATTGAGAACAATAACAACTCAACTCTCAATAAACAACTACAACCAGATTTATATTCACGTGGAAAAGAAAAAAGTTGCAGAAAAAAATTGGCTAAAAATGCAGGACGATGAATAACTCATTGCCACGTGGACTTCTTACAGGTCCCACAGACGGGCCCGCCCAAAAAATGAAAATTTAGATTAAATTAAATTAAAAGATCTCACGAGGAACAGGAGCTATAAATAAAGTTGTGAAGACGATTAATCGAAAAAAACAAAAACAAACCCTCTCAGCATTTGTGTTTTTGCGTTGCAATTGCAACCTCCCTCTTCACACTTTCCCTCCTCCGTAGTTTCCTTGGCTTATTCTTCCTCTGAACGCAATTTCCGCTGCTGCAACTCCGAAGCCGCCAGCTCAGCATCCTCGAAATCAGGTACGAACCCGATCTCATCGTGAAGCTGATATTGCTGCATGAAAATTCTTCTTGTGTTTCTTCAATGTTGTGAATGATCTATGTTGTGCTGTTCTCGCTGCAACTGATTATGTTTAGGTTTTGTTTCTGAAAAGTCTGCTGCTGCAGGTGGTTGCAATCTGGCATGGATTTCCCATGGAGCGAGAATGCGGCGACGCCGCGCGCCTCGCATTTCTCCGTCGCGATCTACTTCGCCTTCGCCAGTTTCGGGGCAAGGTTCTTCCTTGACAGATTCGTCTTTCGCGTAAGATCCTTTGTTTGTTTGAGTTGCAAAAAATTCTTATTGCCTGACGGATTGGATAGCCTGTTTCTGTTTTGTTAGAGATTTAATAATTAAAGGAAAAGAGTAAAAAAAAAAAAAAAAACAGCTTAGTTCTGGATTGTGCTTGTTTTGTTGATTCTCCATTTTAGGGTTCCTTGTAAGAGACTGCAGAAACTGTGTCGGTTTTATTAGCAATTCAGCACAAATTCTCTTTTGAGTTTGGTGATTTTTTTTCCTTCCCGTTTTTGGCTGAATTTACTAGGTGTTAGTTTAGTTGCCTGGAATTTGTTCATATTGGTTAGAGGATCTTTAAGTTCAGTTGGAGTTAATTGCACAATTGAAAGTTGAGGCATCAGTGTCTATATCTAGGAAAACAGTCGAATGCAATGCTGCTCATTTATGTCGAGTTAAATCTGTATATTGATATGCATTGATCCTTCTTTTCTTATTTAAGTTATTAGCCCTTTTTGACATTTAAGTGTTGTTCTTAGCTTACATATGGCAAAAATATATGATTAATGATTTATACTGCCTCTCATGTTGGGACGCAGATGGTCATGGGAAGTGGTTTCCTATATTGCCAAATGATGAATTGAGTGTGGCTTTTGTGCATTACCTTTATTTTTTCTCATGAATGATTATTACACAGTTGATTTATGGTTTTCATATTCTGTTCCCTTTAGTTGCCGCCATGCAACCTGGTTTGTTGGTAGACATTACTTTCTGTTCTTACCAATGGAACAAGGAGAAGCCAAAAGAAAGGCACTGTTGTTTGTAAAGGATTTTAGAAGAATATCCCTATTCTCGAAATATGTGGGAAATGGCTTGGTCATTGTCAGTGTTGTTAAATGGCAGTGCCATGGCCGCTACGGAAGAATGGCATGGCGGATTTTTTGCCAACTGCCATAGGCAATTTGTGACGGGAGGCACGCTATGGCGGCACCATAGTCCGCAATGGCGTTCTATATGGCGGAATTTTGGCCTTCCACCATATTTCACCATCCACCATTGATAACTTTGGTCATTGTTGCTGTTCTTGTATCCCACACCTCAAAATATGTAGAAAAAAGGTGCTGCAAACCATGATATTTGTTGTGTCTGGAAGAGATACATGTTAGAAAATATGAAAAGAAAGCACTTTGTCAAATATCAAAGGTTTCTTTCACCTGTTTTCTTGTGAAAAAAGTACGATAGTGTATTGCAATCTCATACTGGCTTTTCAAGATGATGGGTTAAATGTTTTCTAGCAAAGCACATCAGCAAGGATGATCAAAGACTTTTAATGCCCAAGCTTGTTAATTTTCTAAAGTCTTACATGTTCCATGAAGTGTGTGTGAATCATTTTAGTGCCCTGTGGAAAAAGCATTTTTTGGAAGCAACTATGACCAATCTTGTTTCATTAAAAAAAATTCTAAATCCTCTTCTTGTATCATATTCTTACTAATCCTCCCACTTACTAAATGAAAAAAGTATTTAGTGATTTTTATGTTTTCAATAATATTGAATTCATTTACCTTTTCCTTCCTTCATATTCTTAAATATTGTTGTTGTTTACAGAGGTTGGCTATTAGGATGTTGACAAAGGGTAGAGCTCCTATACGTATTACTAAGGAAATGCAAGTAAAAATTGGAAAATGCTCAGAATCAATGTGGAAGCTAACATATTATGCTACAGTTGAAGCATTCGTTCTTAAAATTACCTACCAAGAACCCTGGTTCAGTAATACGAAATTATACTTCAATGACTGGCCAAATCATGAGTTGAAGTAAGTATTCCATGTAGCATGATGAACAAAATCAGTCTAGTCGGTAAAATGTTTTTCCCAGATACTGAGTGGCTTGCGTTTATCTTGTTGAACTGATCTATTTGTGTTTCTTAGGAAAACCTCAAAATTGACCCTTATTTTCCTCATCGATTTTCTTTAACATCTTAAATTTTGTCATATGGTTATGATCTTAACCTAATTCATAATTTACAGACCTGAGTTCGCATTGAATTTGAGTAAGAGGTTTTCAGAAACCAACAATTGGTCCTTGGGCGTTTTTGGTTTGAAAACTTCAAAAGACCTAAATTTAGTCTTTTTCTATTTTTATTTTTGGTGGACAACTAGGTATGTGACAACAAATTTCAAGAGTTTACAAAGCAATATATAGATATATTCCTCCCTTTGTTAACAATGCATATAACCAATGTTGTCAAACTCGAGGATCGGAAGGGGGGGGGGTAAAAGATCGTAACTTGAGGATCGTAACTCGGATCGTAAGAGTTACGTGTATAGAAGGAGTAAAGTAAGCAATAAAGGGGGTGCAGGAAGCAATCTGGGGGCCCAAATAAATAAATAAAACCTAATCCCTATATATATAAACACATTAACCCAGCCACCGACGACGGGATAAACTACCCAAGCTTGAAAATCAGTCTCTGCAGTCATCAATTTATCTGTGAAGTTTCACCCAAGCTTGAGGTTCCAGCTAGTGAATCTTCATCTGTGAAGCTGATGGGAGAATCCCTGTGACCCTGTCAGGGGTTTCCCAGCGACAGCCGACGATGGCGGAGGGGGACGCGCGAGCGACAAGCGGCATGCGAGAAGGGGGTGCGTGAGCGGCGAGCGGCGTGCGAGCAGGGGGACACGCGAAATGGATACGTGAAATGGGATCGAAACTGATCGTCGATCTGTCCACCTCGCGAGCAAACTCGCGATCCCCCAACGATCCGCAGTCCCAGCGATCCTCCCTCCGAGTAAGATCGACGACCCCTCTGAAAATCGCAAGATCGCACGAGTATACGATCATACTTGCGATCTTGACAACATTGCATATAACTATTTGTTATGGTTTATATTATATAGGCTATGACTAATTTAGCTCCTTGCTTCTTCTGGCTTGATGCCATTGGTTGCAACTTGCCATTTGGTTCTAGACAGTCAAGTCTAACTCAAATGGGGAGAACTTGTAATTGTCCTTAGGAAGTTGTTTATAAGGCTATTTTACTCATGATTTTGTGGTAAATAGAAGTTGGCATATTAAAATTTATATTGCACCCTGTTTTATGTCTTATCTCAGGAATCCCCTAGTGTTGTACTACATGTGCCAGTGTGGGTTCTACATATATAGCATTGCTGCTATTCTTACATGGGAGACTCGAAGGAAGGATTTTGCAGTGATGTTTACTCACCATGTAATTACTGTTTTACTGATTGGGATTTCATATCTAACAAGGTAATATGTTGGTGGTTTCCAATAATCCTTTATTTTTGTTGAAGAATATACTATGCCTATTCTACATAAACCTTAAATTTGTAACTTAGTTATTTATTGTTATTATTTTACATAAGCATGAAAATTCTCACTTGGTGGCTCATATTTGATGCTCATTATTGATAACACAACTCAATCAGCTCTAGAGTGTTTTTAACGTTTTAGATCTGTTATAGAATTTAGACATTAATGTTTTTTGGGATTTATCATATGTTTCTACTTTCTATCTTAAACCGGTGTAGTTTCCTGAAATTTCATTCCTTACTCTCTTTTTTTTAAAAAAAAAAAATTTAACTGGATGGAGATGGAGGTCCATTTAATCATGCTTACTTTTGGTTGTATAAAAAAAAAGGTAATTGTATCACATGGCCTTCTTATATTTATGTCATATGATAAATCTCCCATTATTTATAAATAATATTAAAGAGCCTGTATTATTTCTTGAGGCTATGTTTGGATATCTACTGTTGATTGGAGAGGAATGGGGTGGAACAAAATTTAGTGGACGGATAAAAAAGATTGATTTTATCCCATAATCCCCAACTTGAAGGGGGAGAAAAGAGGGATTGGATGGAATGGAGTATAGCTTGAAACTTCTAGTCCTAGATACCTTTTTAGAGCATTAATACAAGTTGCTCAGAAGTCAGAAATTTTTGCCATATTTTTATGTCTGGCATATTGGCATTTTGCCGACCAAAAAAAAAAATGTATTACATAATTACATTTGTAACCTCTCTATGCAATAAAACTATCTGATGTCAATACTTAATAGATTTATGTCTTAGATCTGAGTCTATGTAAATGCTTGGAATCTCTGATAGAACTGAGAAATGCTTGACAAATCTTCCTTTTCTATTAGAATGTTCTTTCATGTCTGCTTTCTTCTTTTGACTTCAACTTTTTTCAGGTTTTGCTATATCAGGTTGAGTGATTTAGATAATTGAAATTGCAAAACTGACAGTAACATCTTAGATAGAAATTATGAAGAGATAACTTACACATGCTGCATTTACAGTTTTTTTAGGGTTGGCTCCATAATCCTCGCCCTTCATGATGCAAGTGACGTATTCATGGAAGCTGCCAAGGTTTTCAAGTATTCTGGAAGGGAGTTTGGTGCAAGTGTGTGTTTTGGATTCTTTGCAGTTTCGTGGCTCATACTGCGGCTAATTTTCTTTCCTTTTTGGGTTATTAAAGCAACTAGGTGTGTTTTTTTTTTTTTTTTTTAAATTTTTATCATATTCATTTGACTTTGTTTTGAAAGGCACTTACTAATCATATTTTATTATAACTGTGTTTCCACATTCCAGCATCGATCTTCAGCAGGTCTTAAACCTGTCAGAGGGCTTTCATATGTTTCTTTACTATGTTTTTAATACAATGCTCATAATGCTGCTCATCTTCCATATATACTGGTGGAAGCTCATTTGTGCGATGATCTTGAGGCAACTTAAAAATAGGGGAAAAGTTGGCGAGGATATAAGATCAGGTATGCAGATTTTATGAATACAGATTGAGTGTATTATTAGTATTCTATTATTCTTTTGTTTAGGAACCAGTCCACTGTTAGGACTTAGGATATGTTCCACTGAGTTTATTCATACTATCTTGCACTGAATAGTACTCTAATATATTTTTTTCTGGAGAACACAATCTAAAAATGTTACTTTTGTGTAGAATGTTGCAATTCCTGATCTTTACAGTTCTCTACCCAGAAGAAAATATAACCTAGAGATATTATTGGCTTGTTTTAGATATTATAATGTGTGATCATGGATCAATAATGTTAGGGGTACAGAGTTGAATTGCTAGTTGCTGAATATTCCTATGTTATATCCCTCCTAGTTTATGCATGCTCATCACTCTTGTCTGAATCAACATATTGGATTAGTTAAATCATGATATTTTAATAGCGATGATTACTATGATACTATCACAACTGTATCTGGTTGTTGCACTCAATTTCCCGCATCTACAGATCTTTACTTTGGTCATCGTCTTGGGTATTACATGTACTTTATTTTTAGCTGAATCTGTTTATCTTTTTGCAGATTCTGACGATGATTGAATAGACGAAGGCTTTTGTTGGGTTTTCTTTCTTCTTGCTGGTTGGTGGTAGCTCTGATGATACTGTTTTTGACTTGTCTATAGATTTCTAGGAGTTCAGTTGGTTAATACAACCAGTGGAGGAGATCTGAATTTTCGTTAGTTTCAAAATTTTCATTGATTACCGAGTAAAAAGGGAGTAGGAAACCGTCAAGCATATTTTGATTCTTATATTTTTGCTGTATAAATGATAGGCATTCCTGTATAATTGTTTTTCTAAACAAACCCGTATAGCTTAACTAGGGGTTGAATGAAAAGTGGCTTATAACAAATATGAAGGAGAAAGAAAAACTTAGTCATATTATACTTTTGTAGTTGCGCTTTTGAGCAATAAGCCGCAGACTGGTGCATGGTACTGTTATTGACTGTGCATGTTTGGATTAACTTCATTTTGTTTTTTTTAGAGTTTTTGAAAACAAATGTTTTTTCTTTTAAGCTGAAACAAATATGCTATAATAATATAAATTTTATTATTTATATATATATATATATATTAAAAATTAAAAAATAATTTGACAATAAAAAAAGATATGATATTGTAAATGTTTAAGATTGCATTCAAAAATAAGATAGGATATTTTTTAATATTGCATTAAAAAAAAGGATAGAATATTTTTAAGATTGTATTGCATAATATAATAAAATATCTTTAAGATTGCATTGGATAATATGATAGAATATATTTAGGATTGCATTCAAAAATTGATTAAAATCATATCTTGAAATTAGTATAAGTAGAAACATATTTTGGTGTTCATGTATGCATTCCATTCTAAATAATATTAGAGAGTTTATGTTTGCATCATTGAGAGAATTGTTGTGAGATCATATAAAAGCGTTTGACAAGTTTGATTCTTCAACTCTCAATCAGGATTTAAAGATACTTACTTGCTTAAGGAATATAAGCGTAAATGTAACTATTTTATTGTATTCTTTTTCTTGACTTTAGAAAAGGTCGCAGCTGGGAACTAGGATACCAGTTTTGTCTCTATTCTTGATGAATTGAGACATGCGACTTCTGGTTGGGAAACTAGGATATCAGTCTGGTTGGGAAACAAGGATATCAGTCTATCTCTATTTTTGGTGAAAGTGGTGGAATTAACTACTTTTTGCTTGTTTCTATTTTCCTTGATCCTCGTTATAAATGTGAATACATTCAATTTTGTTTTAATCGTATGTATGGTGTTGAGAAGAGCATGGACATGATGAAAAAATTGAAAGACCTCATTCACAAACTGATTCAGCAATATGTATTAGAACATCCCATTTGTCATTCTAGTAGCAATTCAGCTAATTCCAGTACATTGACTTCAAACATGGTCTCACAACATAATAACGACAAAGGTGATAAGGATGATGATTGGGATGATGAATTTAGCATGAAAATTAAGAAAAAACAGGATGAGGTGTAAAAAAATGAGTTAGATAGGTATTTGGAGGATGATGTTGAAGATGACCACCCTGAGTTTGACATTTTGAATTGGTGGAAATTGAAGACATCCAAATATTATATTCTTTCCTGTATGGCTAGAGATATATTGGTCATTCCTGTATCTACTGTATCATCTAAGTCTGCATTTAGTACAGGGGGTAGAATTCTGGATTCATTTCGTAGTTCCTTGAGTCCTACTTCTGTTGAAGCTCTCATTTGTGCCTAAAATTGGCTTAGATCTACTAAGCAAAATGTTAATGACTTGCAAGTTGAAATAAATGAAGCGGAAAATATTGAATAAGGTGTATAATCATTAATCTCTTATTTCATTTTTATATTTGTATAAAATATCAATTAATTTTTGTGCTAATGGGGTTGTGTTTAAATTTTTAGAATTGTTTGGTTTAGCTTTAAATACTGCTAATATTGGATCTCCAAGTGTTGAAACGGTAAGTGCTGGAACTTCTTAATGTATTACTTTTAGGTATATTGTTATTTGTTTCACCTTTTTTTTATATATTGTTTACCATGTTTATAATATTAATGAATCATATTTTGTTTATTTGTTTGTTTCAGCAAATATGGTTGCAACAAAATTA
>PYAF01005619.1:719412-768079 GCA_007407185.1 Glycine tomentella
TTCAGACTATTATAGTAAATATTGTTCACAAATCTTTTGTTTTAATTTATATTATAAGTCTATTTTATAATATTATGTTGATGGTATTAAATGAATCAATTTTACTACTTTCATACATTTGATAATATTGTGTTAATTGTATGAGATATTTGAAAGAATCGTGATATAAAATAGTAGTTCTAAAAAAAAAATTAAATGGATAACCCGGTGATCCGAACCGAACCGAATTGTTCATGAACGGGTTGGGTTGGGTTGGGTTTCAATTTTTTTTTCTTCTGAAAATCGAACTGAACCAACCCAATCAAATTTGATTGGGTTGGGTCCTAAATTTTGCCAAAATCGACTCCTTAGGATGCATTCCCTCGTCTATTCCTATTCCCTCGTGGGAATGCTTTAGAATTTTAACTATCACTTGTTGCCACTAGTCGTTTCCTCCCTGAAACGTCTCCGCCGATTTTTCTAGAGGGAAAAAGTCCGCACGGTTATTTTCCCAGCTTTCCTAGTTGTACTTCCTCTATTTAAAATAAGTGACATTATTATTTAATGAGTGAAACGATTTTATTGAATTATTATTATTTATTCTCTATTCAAGAACTTAATTCCCTCACACTAACTATTCATTTGGAGGAAAATTGGAATAAATTTTATTTAATGTTTTGGTAAAAATCTAAAACGAGACTAAATATTTTTTTGTGTTAAAATATCACTCATTTTGAAATGGAGGCAGCATTTTTCCTTTCTAGTTTGCACTATGCTAGACAATCTGAATCTTTGTGGCGTCTCTTTCTTTGATATACTTCTAAAAGAAAGTAATACAACAGGTTCAATTCCGGTGCTCAATTTTTTTTTTCTGTGGCACTCTACAGTCTATACTTCACAATCTGGGCCTTTTTGGCAACTCCATAAGCGTGTTTGGCAAGAATTTTACTGGGTAATGTATTTGACGAGAGGATTTAAAAGGATTTTGTTTATGAAGTTGCTATTGGCCCCAATAAGTTTGGGTTTTGCTACATACACTATATAAATTTCTAATATACTATATGTGAACAGTGTGCGGATGAAAATGTCCTTCGCGATTTGAAGGTTACAAATTCTGTAACCTTCATATGGATTACGGATTGCCGAATCCATAAACCTTACGGATTTGGCAATCCGTAAGTTTTTTTTAAGTAATACGGATTGGACAATCCGTATGAACTATTATTTTAAATTATTTTGAAAAATATATTTTAACTTTAAAAAAAAAACTAACTTATGTATGGACCATACGGATTGTCCAATCCGTATTATATAAAAAAAAACTTACGGATTGACGAATCCATAAGAACTTTATGGATTCGGCAATTCGTAATCCGTATGAAGGTTACAGAATTCGTAACCTTCAAATCACAAAGGTCATTTTTGTCCGCACACTGGTCACATATAGTGTATTAGAAATTTATATAGTGTATGTAGAAAAATCCAATAAGTTTTGTTATTGGCCCTTACCATTCCTCAAATTTCAAAATTACATATCCCTATAATACATAATTGAATCATGATTCTACTGCACTGAAGGAGGCACCAAAAGATTGCACAACGAAATCATGATTAAAAGATAAGCTAAATCGTAACAAATTTTATCATTATCTGACATGAAATAGAAGATTGTGTGAAGGGATTAGAAGATGAGCTAACTTAAGAAAAGATAATTAATTTTGCCACTTATTGATATTATCGACCTACAAAAACCTATTTTAATCTTATCTAAAGTATTGAACAACAATTGAGATTGGATTTTACATTGAATAATATTGAGGCGACAATAATTTTTTAATTAAACTTTCACTTATTTTTGTTTAATCAAATGTCTCATATTTGAGTGTTGAGTCCACAATTATGTTAAATATTTGGAATGAGAACTTTTTGTACATAATAATTCTACCAAACTCAGATAAAATTGTCTCTAATAAAAAATAATTGTAATTTAGATAAAATAATAATAAAACAAAAAGAGTTTCATTCCACCCACCTCAAAGCACCCAAATTTGGTCGTCATCGTCAAAGTATGGATGAAACAAAATATGTGAATGTGACAATATGATTGAGATAAAATAGTCAATCTGGTCACTGAATGACAATTTCAAGTTAGTCTCTAAATGTTAATAAACTAAAAAAAAAAAGTCCCTAAAAGCAGTTTTTGTCTTTCACATTTTCCTTCGTTTTATATAGGATCATGCATGTTATCATTGAAATGTAATTTAGTCCCTAAATATTAGGAATGAACTGCATTTAAGTGACAACATACGATGACTTATCTAAAATGAATGACGAGTGTAAAAAATGAGAACTACTTTCAAAGATTTTATTTTAATTTATTTAAGTTTTGGGATTAACTTGAATCTGCCATACATTTATGTCGGACCAAATTTTCCATTCAGCCGGTTTGGCTTTGGTGCACAAAGCAATGAAAACCTTTCAATTTCGTTAAATTGTGTTTTCTAAAAGTGAGAGGTTTTATCGAGAAAAAAATATAATATTTTTAATTGCTTCATAAAAGTTTAAATAATCTAATTTAGTTAAAAATATTATAATATCAATAAATTATATAGTTTCTATAAATATATTTAATTTTCCTGAAGTAATTTAAAATAATTATATAAAATACATTCTATTAATCTCTTTTTATGCAATTACTTCGTTTATCTCTAAATAAATAACATTTCTTGCATATACTATACAAATAAGTAAAGTGAACGAAAGGCAGTTTTGTGCTTTTGACTAATGGTTTTTCTCTATTTTCGTGATAAAGAGAGTGTAATTTTTTTTTATACCACTTTTACTGTTTATTGATTTTTTTTGAATAATTAAGAATAGCAATTTTGTGCTTCTGACTAGCGATTTTAATCTTATTTGTTGTTGTGAAAAAGAGAGTATAAAATTTTTTTTTATCACATTTATTGTTTATTGTTTATTGACTACGAAATGTTGACTAACTAAGAATAATTTATAAAAAATAAAATAATACATGATTTGTAGAGACATTTATAAAAAAACAGTTTTAGATTATTTCCTCAACAAATTCTTATATAAGTTGCTAAAAAATATAAATTTACACAAGATTTTTTTCCCTTCTATTCTATTCAATTGCCTTTTTCATTTTTTTTCACAGATAATTATTGCCTTTTCTTTTTCATGCTAAAACTTTTTAAACTTATTTATGATTTTTCACTACCTTTGTATCCAAGTTTCCACCGAGCACTACGATGTACGATCAACCAAACACTTCACTATCCAAGGCTTGAGCCTTTCACACACACAAAAAAAAAGTCAAGACTTGACCTGGCCCTGCTCTAGAAACATAACAAAGAAATCGGCGGAAAGTTGACATTCAAAGGTTGACAAAATTAAATAAAGGTTTGACCAAGAGAAATCTCATCTCAATGTCAATTAATTACATTTAGAAACGATTTTAACTACCCTCATATTTGATCTAAAATTAAATAAAAATTATATTTTACTTAAATGTTTTTTTTTTTAAAAAACATTAAGCCCCTAAAAATGAAGAGATGTAATTAAGAGGAAATTAAAGAAAAATATTGAGTAAAATATCGTTGTCCTTTCATTTGTTTTAAGTTTGTCTGATTTTTTTCTTACCAAAAAATAATCATTTTAATGAAAATATAAGTTTTTTTAAAATGTAAATACCTTTTCAAGTTTTTAAAAAAATCTCAAACTTAAAAATAATTCTAAAATAATATCTAAAACAATTAAGTGTAGGAAAAATTAATATTTTTTTATCTGCTAGTTTAGGGATAATAATGAGTAAGGCTTAAGTAGGATATTAAAATTTACAATACTCATCCTTGTATCTACATTTAGAAAAGAATATTCATACTCAGGCTTAAGTTTGCATAAATAGTATCATTGATATGTATATCTTTATCCACTAAGTATTTGTATACATATCTAGACCTATTACCCGCATTAATTAAAGGACCTATGTTCAGAAGTTACATATTGATTTTAAAAGGAGAAACAGGAAAGTGCAAATATTTTAATTTTAAGGAATTGTATAATATTTATAAATATATTATGCAGGTATAAATAAGGTTGGATAATATAATACTTATACTCACAAATCTTATAAGTAATTACTCGTATTAGAGCTTAACTCAGTTGACGGGTATATATCCTATATGTTGTGGGGATTTTTATAGGTATTCATTGAATATGGTTCTAAATTGTCATTCCTACTTTATTCTATCAGCAAGCAAATAAATAAATAATTCTAAAAATGGGGTACAAGGGGTACTCTAACTCAGATAAAAAAAAAAAAAAAAAAGTTTGGGAGTAAACCAACTGAAACGGGCTCTATGACAAAAAAGTTTTGTCATCCTTCTTTAGTCCTCTAATTTTTTTCTATTGATTTTTTGCGTTTTTAATTTTTGTTCCAATATTTTTCTCATTGACACTTCCAACTTAACAGAGTTGTCCTACATAACATACTTTTCTTGTTCTTCTTTGCACTTCTCTATTTTTCTTTTACCACACCCACTACTACGATAATTGGCTTGCTTCCTCAGCTCCATTGATGAACCATATATAACAATAACCGCGCATGACAAGGAAGCCCAGCACAAAGAAGCAACAAAAAACAGTTTTTTTATTTGTGCACTTTAATTTTACCCAAAAATCATCACACGCGAGAAGGAGAAGCCTAAACCCCTAGAAATTGCATGGAGGAATTGTTTGCTCTCAAGATATGGTTTGAATTTGAAGAAGAAGCATTTCTTTAAAGATTAAGGTTTATTGAAAGACTTAAGTCCAATAATATACTTATAATTTTATGTTCATTATTTTATGACAAAAAAGTTATACACATACATCAATGTTTACTAAATTTTTAACTTTTACAACAACTATTTTAAAGTTAGCCCATAATTTGTGATTAGTAATAATGTAAAACTATTAAGTCAGATTGAAAATAGATTAAATATAACTCAATCTGGATTAGTCTGATAGAATGAATTAGATAGTATAAATTTTATACCTGATGTCCCACGTAAAATACTTTTTACTTAATTATATATATATATATATATATTTAAAGGATTAGTCTGATAGAATGAATTAGATAGTATAAAAAATTTAAGCACCCTGTCTTAAAAAAGGCCTTAAAGAAACTCCTTGTAATAATATAATTTACTCTATTTTGATTGATTTTTAAATAATTTAAAATAAATTATTACATAAAAAAATATACATTATATTTAAAAACCTAAACAACTATTTAATAATTTTCATTTTGTAAATACCAAGAAATAATTAAGAAATTATACAAGAAAAATAATTATTATTTATTGATTAGGAACTTATTTTTATTAATTAAAATAATTAAAATATAAATAACAATATTTACATGAAAATAATAACAAAATATGTAAAGTCCCCTGCGTTGGTAGAAAGTGAATATTCAAAATTTGGAATAATAATACGGATAGGGACAAAGTTTGACCTTCCTAGAAGTCCAGTTATACCCTCCTTGATATTTGATCCAGCTGAGGAACAGGTCAAAACCCAAAACACACACACACTCAGAACTGAACTATCCTATTCTCTCTTCACATGCTTTGTGTTTCTCAATTTCCTATCTGTCACCCTCTGGACTCCACTCTCTCACTCTCATTTAATACACCCACGTGATCAAATAACTCCAAAACCACTAAACCCACCCCCCCTTCCGTGTATGAACGGTGTGCACAGCTGGACAATACTCGCCACGTCACCCCCAAACCGTATATAAACTAACTCCCACTCTCTCATCCTCAATTCATTTCCAAAAAATAAACTTGAACGCGCCAAATACAAAGACCAATGTCATCTTCCTCCTTCTCCCCCGCCACTCTCACCACCGAGCAAGAACTCTCCGTCATCGTCGCCGCTCTCACCAACGTCGTCGCTGGCTCCACCTCCAGTTCCTCCGTCGTCTCCCTCCCGCAGACCTCCGATCCTCTTTCTGCCGCCAGCCTAATGCCGCCACCGCCGCCTAGCATCGACACGTGTCGCGAGTGCAACATCGCAGGATGCCTGGGATGCAACTTTTTCCCCGAGGAAAAAAAGAAGCCGAAGAGAGCCAAGAAGAAATACAGGGGAGTGAGGCAGAGGCCGTGGGGAAAGTGGGCCGCGGAGATTCGCGACCCCCGTCGTGCGGCCCGCGTCTGGCTCGGGACATTCGAAACCGCCGAGGACGCCGCCCGGGCCTACGACAAGGCTGCAATTGAGTTCCGCGGCCCACGGGCCAAGCTCAATTTCCCCTTGGTCGATGAGTCGCTCACTCTGCAGCAGCAGAGCGAGCCAGAGAGGGCTGCAACAGAAGAGCAGATTCAGAACGAGAATAATCTCAGTCAAGGCATGGGAATGGACTCGCACGAATTCGGGAACAGGGATACGGAATTCTGGGACAGGATCAACGAAGCTGATTTTCATCAGCTCATGTTGATGATGGATTTTGCTGGAGATTCTTCCGACTCTGCTGCCACTGGGAACACTCTCAGTTCCTGAAATTGATATTCAATTAAGCCAAATCATTAGTTTTGTTAATGTGTGTTTAACAATTGTACAACTCGGCTAAGTGTAGTTGTTAAATTAGCATTAGCTAGCTCCACTGCATTGCATTACATTACATTACATGCATTTCTGTAATATCTTTCTTCCGCTAGGTTTTTTTCGGGAGGAAGTTGCTGCATAGTACAAATCAAAAGCTTTCATGTTTCATTTCATCATCCAAGAGTATGCTCCGTATAAAGATTAGCGTATTATTATTATTATTATCAATAATAGCTAGTTTTAAGAGCAACTTATCACTTGTCATTTTCAATTTGTACATTTTTAGTATGATTTAGGATATTATGCTTGAATTGGTCAAATTTGTCTTTATTATTATTATTATTTTTTTTTTTTTTTAAATAGCTCTAAAAGAGATTCTAATAACTTATGTTGGGTACATTGGAGCACGGTTAGTTAAGTGTTTGTTTTGGTGATGAGAAAAAATTGGGGGCAGAAGTGTGACGTGGACCCCACAGTGTATCACCTGAGGATGTAGATGTCGTGTGTTGCGCACTGGGACAGTGACCAAGTCCTAAAGAAAAGTTACGATTAGTGTCCACGATGATTGTCACGTTTACAAGCTGTAATTGAAGCACGTTTTCATTTTGTGATTTTGTCATGTGTTCAATGTGTTCAATTCTTAACGTGCTGGTTTAGGAATGGGATAAAGTAGGGAATAGGGATTAATAAAAAAAGGTATGAAGCCAAATAGAGAAAGATTAGAATAAAACGTTTGATTCCTTCCCATTACAAAAAGCTATTGACGTGTTATGAACATGAAAAAGGAGGTTAGTTAGCTGAGTGGGGTGGGGTCTGGAACTTGTGTTGTGTTAACTGATTTTTTAATTCTTTGATCTTATACACAATCTAATTGTTTAAATTCTTTCTTGTAGTTTTGTTTTTTTAGTTACGTTTGTGGTCAAATCGCATTGCTTAAATACTCGTTTCTAATACATAACGACATGGCATACTCACTGACGCAAACATCTTTTTGATGTGGTCTCGCGGTTTGTCGGCTTGATAAAAATGTTCGACACAGTGATGATAAAAATGTATTTTAATACATTATATACTTTATTTATACATATACTTTTTTTAATATTTTTCTATCGCATACAATAACATGAAGTTGTGTGTAATTTTAAAAAACATTCACAAAGAATGTAAATGTAATTTTTTCAATTATTTATTATATTTATAAAGAAAAAACAAATAACAATAATCTTTTTTTATTTGATTGGAAAGAAAGTTAAATAGAAATAAGAAAAAAGTTTATTTCTTTATTTCTTTTTTTTTCTTCAATTCAAAAAAATTTAAACTTTTTCTTGTCTCTTCTTATTTTAAATTCCTTCCACCTAATTAAATGAAACCTAAATAAGTGTTAATTGTGATTTGGTGTCCACTATCTTTTTCCTCATTAAATATTTATGGTGAACTGATATGTAACTTTATTATGTATAAAAAATGTAAGTAATTTTAGTATTTTTTCAAAGAAGCAAATTATCCAAGATATTAAATGTATAAATAATATTTCACCTTCATGAAATATAGTTCCTTATTTGTTAATTTTAGTTTAGTATTAAATAAAAAGTTGGTTTTCATATAAATCATACTAAACATATGACTCACGCTAAGTATATCATATGATTTTTTATTGATAAAAGGCCAAGAAGGGGAAACAAAATTAACGATATGCAGTGGCTGCAGAATCAGCCGCCAAGAGACAAACATGTAGGAGGAAAAATCAAATATTCTACATTCTGTTTTCTTAGTAGGGCCGTGAGTAGCTATCACTAGAGGAATTATCTTCCTTGCAAATGTAAAGTGTTTACATTCCAAGAAATGTGAAGTGTTTATTAGCTCATCACAAAGAGTATTTTTTATTAATTAACTGATTTGATATAAGTGATTAATGTTTTAAAATTAAGATTAAATCATTTAAATATTATTTGAGTTTAATTTACTTATTTTTAATCGAATTGTAGATTTCAAAATCTCCTTTTCCTAATGAATTATAGAATTAAAAAAATTATTTATAGCTTAACCCATCTGTTCCCCTAGTCTCTTGAAATTTTATTTTAAGCATTTCAATTTAATTTTCGTTTTTAACATGTTAAAACCCAATATTAGGGCAAGTGGTAAAGAAAAAGAAAACAGAAAAACGATAAAAAAAAAAAAAAACACTTTTTTTTCAGCAAAGACGATAATTAAAGTTGGGAAAGAGTTATACTTCAAATGTCCTATTAATTTTTTCAAATGTTAAAGACATGAGATTGGGTATGACTGATATAGAGGGGAGCTAGTCATGAAATGAAATAGTTTTAAAAGGAAGAATTTTGGAAAGCCTAAAACATTAATTATCCTCCACCCTTGTTTTTAACAGAAACTTATTCATATAATCGTAAATTTATGTGAGACTAGATCATGTTAAATTATTCGTGATAATTAGTGGGTTTTTCTCTCTCTAATAGGAGTATTACTAAATATGAACATGCGATAATGTAGTATTCCTGTCTAGTGCAAAGATCACACGTAAAAAAAAATTGTTAATATAAAAGTTGAATCTATTACATATCTTATTATTTATTAGATAATATATTGTAATTTTAAAGTTTTCAAAATATTAATTTTTTTATTTAGTATTTTAATAAAATATTAAAAAAATCTATTACAGAATATAACATATATACTAAGAAGATAAATATATATATAATGGCGTGTGCTACTAACTACTATGAAAAAAAAATCCAGGTGAGAGTAGTTAAACAAATAAATCTATTCCATTTTAGGATAGTTTCTTTTAGATTGTTTTTTTATCATTTACAAGAATTTTCCTTATAGAAGTAGTACATTGTATAATGTAATTTTGAATAATAAGATCAGTATAATATATATAGAAAGTGTCAACATAATATATTTCCAAAATTAAAGAGTTATAGTGTCTGAGGTATAAAATAAAAAAGAAGAATAAAGATATTAATTTTATTTTTATCAACAATATATTAATAGTTAATTTTTTTTAAAGTTCATGACTTTTTCTTACTTTCATTCTCCCTCAGGTCTTAGCCACTCAGTCCATCTGATATTTCTAAATAAAGATATTGGTATATATAATTTTATAGAAAATTTTCAGAAAATATCAGAATAATATACTATTACTATAATAAATTCTAATGACGTCAAATTTAGAAGTTTTAAAAAATTTCCTAATAATAGTTGCAAATAAATGTCAAATTCTCTGAAACCGTATGGTCTTATGGATTCAGATTACGGTTTTGACGCTACTTTGACGTCCACGGAAAGGACGCAGCTTCAATTATTATTCATACAGTTGTGAGTAGTTAGTCGTCTTTATTAACGCCACACTCATTACGTCATCGTTTCACCAAAAACAAAAACTATGATTACGTCATTCTCAATCAGCACTCAGCACTCAGCACTTAGCAGCGCTGTCACGCTGTGTAATATATGGATACAACGGAATATTGCCTCCATCTTCCTTTCTATGGATATGGTTTCTTTAGGAAATAAATCATTAAATCCAAAGGAAAAAAGCGAAACAAAAAGAAAAGGACAAAAAAAAATAGTTCATTTATTAAGTTTACTAAAAATAAAATAAAAGAAAAATACTTAAAAAAATAAAAATAAAAATTTAAAAGAAAAATTATTTATGTTCTAATAATATAAAATAATTTTACACGGATATTTAATAACAGTATACTAACATCTTGTATGATGATGGTTGATTTTTATAATAACTATTAAAAGATATATTAATAATGATTTTTAATTAATTGATAATATAAAAAAATTATGATTCATGGTAAAAAAAAAAAATAACGAGATATGAAAAAACAAAAATATTTTGTCTGTTTACATACAAAAATTGCATTTTCTTTTATCAAAGTGGGTCCATTAAATAACGAACATTTAAAGGCAGTGGTCCAAAACGATAATATATCGAAGACAAAAATGATTCATGGTCAAATTTTTAATGGGCTAATAGTAATGAGGAATGAATTGCATTGAAAATTCTCAAATTTTTATATGATATCAAGTCGACAAACTATCAAAATGTTTGCGTGCCTCCCAAAAAAAAATATGATATTTGCGTCACTGAATATGTCATGTCCTTGTGTATTAGAAAAGAGTATTCATGGACCGAAAAAAGGATTGGGCTTTTTGCTAAACACCACGAATTCTTTAAGAAAATTGTTATTCTCACTACCAAAACATTTGAAATCATTCAATTATGTGCCACCCCAAGCCGTCAAGATTCGAGCAGCATCGCGCGCCCATTGCCTCGTTGTAATCAGCCTCAGTTGCTTAAGAAGGCTAGTTTTGGGTCTGTGTCAAACTTCATTTCCATATTTTCTTTTTTTATTAGTGGAATGGTGTTCGCAGTTTTGTGTAGGGGTGTTTAATTTTGATGCTTTTAGATTGAAGACTATTATAAATGTTAGAATACTTTACTCTTAATACTTTAATATTTAATGTTTAATATTATTATAGATGTTGGTATATTTTAATATAATAAATTTTAGCTTAAAAAGGGAATGAGAAAATTTTCAATTTTATATAGTTTTTATTTTTTTAAATCATTATTTAGGTCCTCAGATGCTCAGACCAATCTTTTTATTTGAGTTTGACAATTTAGATGCGAAATTAAATCATAAACAAGTCACACCTATCCGTATATCCACTCTTAGAAATAATTAGAATATTGCTATTGCCATCAACACGTCAGACTGATCCGTTTTCCTAAAGTTCAACCAAACCTTTATAATATTTTTCTTTTACCAAAAATGTCGCCGAGAAAACTATATTTTGCTGCACAAACAAAATGTATTTTCATTTTTTTTAACCATAAATTTATGATACTTTCTTATTTTTAAAAATTAAAAATAGATAAGTTGTGACTAGTGATTTTTATTTTCAAATGTTTTTTTGTGATATATATATATATATATATATATAATGTTTAGTATTTACCTTTGTAGCAAACACAAGTAACTTTTTTTAATTTTAAACATTTATAACAAGAATTTATTAAAAATTATCTTAATTCAATAGAATTATATTTTTTCTAACGGGCCCAAAATCTTATTCAAAAATTCAATACAATTATATATAAGTTATTTTAATAATCTGAAATAAACAAAAATAAATGAATTAAAAAATGTTATGAGAACTATAAATCATTATTTTTAAAAACTAAAATAAACTCCTTGTGTCCGTAATATGCACAATACTGAATCAACCATAATCCTTTTATTACGATCAAAAGAGAAGGAAAAAAGTAAAAACTACAACGGTGGAATTGCCTGCCTCTTCTTCATAAGCAATTAATCCCTTTTTTTTTATTATTTGTAATCAAAGAAAGATAAATCAGTCTGCAAACCCAAACATGTAATCACAAAAAGGAAAGAAAATACATACAGGGCAACCTAAAACTCACTGTACAGAAAAATAACAGCATCTCAGACTTGAATACAAGCAAATACATTGTTCAAACTTCAAAGACACTCCTAACACTAGAAATAAATTTGAAACCTTTATAAAGAAAAAAATGTAAACAAAGGTTTAACCATGTCGCTTTCCAGACATGCTGATGGAGCTGACTTTCATAGGAGTAGCCACCACCAACGGAGCCTCTGGAGAATCACTAACCGCAAATTTGTCGTGCATAAACCGTGATTCTACAATTGACTCATCCTTCAACACTATCTTATAACAGTAACAGCTCTTCAGCCCTTCTTGATTCCTGTAACATTCATGTGCACTGTTCTTCACCTGCTGAAAATCCCATATCACACTAAACTTGCCCACAGTCGCAACGAGGTGGCGTTCTTGTTTACCATTCTCAGTGACCTGAAAGACAAAAACACAAATCAGATAATTGTGGGTGGCTGCAAGGTAATGGACTCGGTAAACTATTAATTATCATCAGTTTACATATATTTTCTAATTCGTATCACATGGAAGTATGTAACATTGAATAAACAACGAATTCTATCTTGAGATGCATAGGCACTATCCATACATATAGTTCACCCACCAAATCCATAGCCCAATTAAAAAAAAAGCATTGTAAGCATACCACTTGATGTAGCAAACTTTGAATCATAACTCATTTTTTCTACCTGCCTAAAGCTACATCTTGCAATCAACCCCATGGTAATCCCGTACTTGTTTGCACCCCTCACATTATTCTTGAATCCCTTTCGTGATTTTTTTTAAATATCCTCCCACTACTTAATGCTACCCATTATTGTCATGTTTTCAATCTGCTACTTGAATGTCTTGCTCCACCAGATCAATTTCATAATAATGCCATCTGTGCTCTGACATGGATCACAGAATCTCTAGACTATTATTATCTTCAACAAAATCTCTGCACTTACACCCCCAGGTTCATACTTAGGATAGAAATACTCAAAACAGTAAATAATAAGGAATTTACTTCGATGGATTAAAAACGAATGAGTTGTTTTCATCAACATCTAAATACAGAGTATGCAACTTTATACATAAAAAAACAAAAAACAAAAAAGACGAGTCCTAAAACCAAAAAGTAGGCGCCCCAAAACAATGGAAATATTCAAAAAAGACATGCTAGTTTATGCAATAATTGTAAACTATGTAGTTGATTGAAACTATTTGATAACAAGTTCCATAGAACATACTGAATAGGAACAAGTTTGTTTCAATATATTTGCGGAAGCGTTATTACTTTACACCACCAACAACTAAGGTTTTCCCATGAGTTTGCCTACAAGAATCATATGATGCGATAATTTTCTATTGTAAATCATATGATATCTACAAACAAATTATTAACCTCTATAAACCCTTTTCAATGGTTTATACTGTTTTTCTCAATCTCCTCTACCCCTCTAGAGATTTGACTACCCTCTCTGCTCTCTCTCTCTAATATAATCTCCTTACCAAGTCTTCTCCACACATGTCCAAACCACCTAAGGCAAGATTCTACCATTTTTCCGATAAAAAATGTTCTCCTTTTTCTCCAATCATTCATCCCTAATCATACCTCGGGAGGTGCAAATATTGTTCCATTTTTTTGTAAAGGGATATGCCAAAAAATCTAGGTTCACCAAGATCAATCAAAGACAATTAAAAGCACAGTAGTGTGAGGAAATTAACAAAATTGACATATACAAGTAGCTACATGGATAAGTATCAAGAATTAAAATCCTAATGGACATACAACAATTCAACAACAACAATGGCGAATCAAACTTACCCACGAGAAATGGCCACCGTGAAACTTATTGTTCGCACCAGCCAAATGCGAATCCAGAGGAGTCAGCTTCAAGAGCCTCGGAGCAGGTATCCTGTTCCCCATTCTCCCACTAAACCCGGTCTTCGTCCTCCCATCTTTATCCGTAAACAAGGTGCAAATGAGCACCAAGTAAGTATCCGTGGTACCAAGCACCCACTTGCCATCATAGGTAACATCAACACTAGTAATCGGCGAACCGAGCCCCGGAAACGCCGTCTTCGCCATCCTCATCGAGGTCTTCGAGTACAACCTTATCTTCCCATCAAGAGATCCCACGACAATGGACCCATCACCAGTAGTCGCAAAGGACTGAAAGTTAGTCCCTCTGGAAAACTGATGCCCCTGGTTCCAATGCAAAA
This sequence comes from Glycine tomentella, assembly GCA_007407185.1. Taxonomy (NCBI): domain Eukaryota; kingdom Viridiplantae; phylum Streptophyta; class Magnoliopsida; order Fabales; family Fabaceae; genus Glycine; species Glycine tomentella. The sequence goes on from PYAF01005619.1 coordinate 733,663, forward strand.
CAGGCGAAGAACTCGCCGTGGCAATGTTCTGCACAATTCCCTTTCTATCCCTCATGTCCCATTGACACAACCGGTTATCATCCAGCCCCAAAAACGTTGACTCCGAAGGGTCCAACTGCGATCCTTTGGTGTCATTGGTGATATCCCTCATCGTTAAGTCAGCACCGTCTTTTCCAAACTTCCACTCCGTAACAATCTTCCCCGTTTCAATGTCGAGCTGGTGAAGCTTCGAAGCGTGGGGCTTTCCGTCTTTTAAGGGATTCATCAGCATCATGTTCGTTTCCGCACGCATCAACAAAGCCTTGTTCGGCGTGGAGCCATCGCCGGCGAACTTCACGGCTATGCCCTTGCCGTGGATCCCGCGGTCGAAGTTGCGGTACACGTGGACGCCGGCGTCGTTCACCATGAAACTATTATCCAACGCGCCTAGGGTTAGGGTTTGGACCCCACCGTTCGCGGCCTCTTCGAATTCCTCCATTAGGTCGTTCCTCCGCCGCGACGGCGACGGCGAAGGCGACAGCTCTGCGGCAACGGCGTCCTCCCAGACGGAATCGTCAGCGGCTTCCGGCTTCACCCAGCCGATGAACTCTTTACCGTAGATTTTGACCTTGTTTTCTTCCGTGCATTCGATTCCGTACACGTTCTCGAAGACGCAGTTTTGAAATTCGGTGACGAATCGACGGTAGGTGTCGTCGGAGGGGAATTTGAGGGCCCAGACGCCGTCGGCAACGAAATCGACGCGGCGCTGATCGCCGAACATCTTCAATTGCATTTCGGAGGAAACCCTAGCGCGGACCTTGGAACCTACAGTAAGGAACCAAACGGCATCGTTTTCGTCGTCTGAGTCTTTAAGAAAGGCATAGGAGGTGCGTTTGTCGGAGAGGATCCACTTAGCGTTGGGAGTGTTGCCGCCGATGTGGAGGTAGAGCTTAACAGCGTTTTGGGGAAGTGATTTTGCGGAGGAGGAAGACGGCGTTTGATATTTGAGTTTTAAGGTTTTGAGTTTCGCATCCACGTCATCGAGCTCGGTGGAGTGGGTTTCCGCGTCTTCGTAGTGCTCTGTTTCTTCTTTTTCTTCATTTTCTTCTTCTTCGTGTTCGTAGTCGGAGTCTGAGTCGGTGACTTCGAGGCCCTCGCGGCTCTGAGAAGTGCCCATGGAAAATGGATTTTTTGAATTGAAGGATGAATAAGAGGAGCCAAATGATTTTGATTTTGATTTTGATTTTGATTTTGGTTTGGTGGGGATTGGGTTGAGATTAACGGTTTTATAGAGTCCCTACCGGTTAGTCAGGCGTAGATTTAACGCACTTTAGTTTTTTTTTTTAATGAAAAAAGTAATGAATTATATTTAAAAAATAACTTTATATCGGAGCTAAGAGGCGCCAGAGTGTCTTTGCTTGGGAGCTAAGCAAGGAGCCAAGAGTTTGTTTCGATAATTGTACTTGGATTGACGGCTTTTCAGTTTGGGTTCGCGTTTGGGCCGTGTGATACGCGCCGCTAGGGGTAGCATTGGTGGTTGCTTACTGGCCTGAGTCTTAATTGAACGGACACCAACTTGAAAGGACATTCAGCAAGGAAAATGTTGGATGATGATACGGTAATAAGTTTTTATTATTAAATGCTGTGATTAATTTCTTATTAATGGTATTATGTTTTGAACTTGGAAGGTCATCTTTGATTGAAGTGCTCTATCAATTTTAAAGTTGAAAGATTAAATATTGAATGAAATCAATGAATGATAATGACTATTAAAGTACATTCTTGATGGTAGAATGTCTATATATCACGTGTTTGGTTCGGGAGCTCATATCTTTCATTTTCAGCCTTATACACCATCTACAGAGAGAGAGAGAGAGTGAGAGCTTGGAAGCACCAAAGCAAAGCAGCTTTTTCATGGCAATCACCGGAGATATATTTTGATTCTGTTTTTCGCATTTGTTAATGACTTGTGTTTCATTTTGTTGTTTGTAACATCACACAGGTTTGTTATTTTAGTCTTACAAGTAAGACATGATTGAAGTGATGGGTGGAGTACATAGATTCTTCTAAGCAGACATATTATTTCTTAAATGCAATGAAGTGTGTGTTTGTATTGTGGATACCAATTTTCTTTGTGTCTACCTCTTCTTTTTTCAAGAAACATTATCTTTCTTTCTTGCTTTTTTATGTTTAAGTTGTCTCGTATTTTGTAATGTAGCGAAATCCCTGGAGCTCCAAACACAAATGAAATTGTTTTTATATGCATGTTCATGTAGGGCTTGTTAGATAGGATGGATTATTTTTGGACATCTCAAAATTGATCTGCAATGTGGTTCAAGATGTATTAATTAGTTTAAGGGTTTGCTCATTTGAGTGAAAAAAGAGTGAATAAATGAACACTAAAATGATATGGAGCTCACACTTTTATCATCTACTTTAATTTAAAATTTTCATCTCAATTCATTTTTATTCTATTTCTTTTCGTTCTATTGAACAGATTCTAAGATGCAATTTTTGTGTGTGTGTAAAATGCACTAATTTAAGGTGTAGTCCGAGATGTACAATCTTATATTCATTTAAAATGTTGGATGTCTTCAATAAATGTAGGTAAGATTGTAATATCCCTATGATTTAAGCTTTCTAGGAGTCATTCCAAACATGATGCTACCCAATTTGAAAACAAAACTATATGAAATCTAAAATCACAATAAACATTAAACATAATTTAAGAAATTTAAATGGTAGAAGCATAAGTATATTATCTAGCTCATCAATCATAGTAACATTTTAAGACATCTAGCAAAGGTTCAATAGCATTCCATATGTCAATAGACATTATGCTAGTAGGACATGTGTATCAAAAAAAATTCTTTAAAATATGTGGTGTGATTGATGAGTTAAAGAAGTTTCTCTTTGTCATGACTCTATGGAATATTTAGAAGAGACATTGAAAAGTTATGATAGGTTAACAGGGAATCATATTAAAAGGTGTTTATGAAAAGTTATGAGTGGTTGGCCATTAAAGGTCACATGTCTTATATCAATAACAAAGATCAAGGTATAATGTATGTTGTCTTGGCCTCTGATGGACCACTAAAACATGTGGTCTAAAATGGATGTTACTTGCTATCAAGGGTTGTTTTTTAGTTTATTTTATTTTATTTATATAAAAAGACAATGACTTTATTATCCTTTATTAAAAATTGAAAACCTAAATCAAGGTTGTCACCGGCCGTTAGAAAGGGGAGCACTCTGTTGTCGGATTTCGACCACTGCACATGGCAACGATCCTTCTTCCCCTCCTCTCTCATCTCTTAAGTTCTTTAGCATTCCCTCAAAGCTTCCCGTTTGTCCTTTGTCGTTAGTGGTGGCTGCCACCCATGGCTGAACAACGGTGGTGCACCACTCCTCATCACACTGTCATGGTGATACGCTGTGATGGCTACGCCATTGCTTGTTTCGCTTTCACTATTGTGTAACCCTCTCTGCTTCCCTCATCCACCCGCTCCACCTAATCTCCAAGTCTTCTTCCTTTGTTGAATACCTTTTGTTTCCTCTTTTATAGGCATGTTCAACAAAATGTCCTTTCACTTCCCTTAAGCGAATCCTGCATTAACATCCTCACAATTACTTCAGAATCAATGGACGCCGACCACTATTTAGCAACATCATTTATGACAAATCACATTAAACGCATTTTTAGGTAATGTAATGCAACTGATTAATTAATTGATACGTAATAATTAAAAATATTTTAATTGCTAAAATTACTTAAGGGCAAATGAGTAAATTAATATATCCCAATAAAGTTTTAATTATTTAATAATATTACAAAAAACTGGTATAAAAGATTACGGATCACACATGTTAATGGTACGTGGTGCAAAATGGACCAGATTTTTCACCCGTCCAATCTTCCTTACTTTAAAGTAAACTTTGAGTTAGACTACAAGGTTATGGTTAAGAGATCTCGTCGTCATTCTTGATGAATGCAAGGATTTGCTTTCTTTAAATACAAACTTTAAGCTTCACTACATAAAAAAAAAAACTTTAAACTTCAGTTTATTAAGAGATAAGTCAATATAAATGCTCACGTTTTAGCAAGAACATATTGCTATGGAAACTTCCACTGTTTGACTAATTTTAATAAATTATTTGTTTTTGTTTATTTTTTATATTTATTACAATGTTTATCTTAAAATATGTAATATGACCCTATTTTGTTATTTTTTTTACTCAAGTTAATTTTCTTAAAATTTATGGAAATTTATTACTTAATGTGTAATATAAAAATATAGAATTAATTAATAAATATCAGTTTAATCATGGTTCAATTACATTTGAACTTATAAATCATAAATTGATATTTTATCGGTTCAATATGTTTTTTAAAACATGACTTTTACCAAAGTAATATTTTTTCACGTGTCTTAATATTTCGTACTGTCACAATATAATTTCATGCGCGTCTTAATATTTGTCTCTCAAGTCCCAACTTGTAACTTATATAATTTATTTGTTTAAATAAATATTTTTATGTCATTTTACCCATTGTACAATCCAAAATATTTATGTTAATTATTAATTAGTAGAGGGCACTATACTAACTTTAACTCAAATAACAAAAACAGAGTGAGATTTTGAATTTTTAACGGTGATTTAATTGGTCTCTTGTATAAATATAAAAAAGCAGGATGTCCGAGAGGATTGGTAAAAAAGACACAAACTCTTAGGATTTAATCACCAAAAAAATTATAACAAATATTTCGATCTTGAACTTTCATTGTCTGAACAGAAATACAAGAGAAGCATGTCAAGGACGACTCACTTATATTAACAGAATTTTTTATTTGTACAATGACAAACATAGATAATATAAGTTAGCAAAATAATATTATAAAAATATTATATTCCAAGAATAATTAATACTAAAACTCTATTCAACCAAGGAAACTATTTGCCTGTTAATAGCAATTAACGCCAATGTCGCTTAATAAATTACAGAGTGGATGGACATATGACCAAGTCAAGCCATGACTATTACTATCTTTCAGGAGAGCCTTGGACGTGTCAACCCTTGTGAATGTGGAACCAGGCCATGCCATGATCTCTTTCTCTTCCGTTTTCAACAAAACCACCAAAAAAAGCTTCCCAAATCGCATGCTCTCAGGTGGGGCAGTGGCTTATGACAGTATGAGCCCCTCCGTCTTCCTCCTGTGGCTTATCACTATTTCTGTCCTCGCCCACTCTGCCCTAGCTTCAATCCCTCTAGGTACAAATTATATTGATACTCAAATTAAGCACCCCAATAAGATAATGAATTTGCATTCACTATGTACATATATTAATGTGCTAAGGTTTTTTCTTTCTTTCGATGCTTGCATCTAATATGTACACAATTTAATACCTCTTTCAAGTTTATTTTATTGCACACATAAATGCATGAGGAAAATAACCATAAACATCAAATCCTATTTAACATTTATTAGAGACGGAAAGTGAGAGGAGAAAAAAGTTTAGACACGACAAATGATATGATATGATAATCAGAAGAAAAAAAATGTTAATGAAATATTGACGTCTGTATATCATCACTCAATGCATGATATATAAATCATTCAAGGCTTCAAAATTACAGCATGGTCATGGTTTTGTTGTGATTTTTAATATTGACAAAATCTAAAGGCGGATGCAATTACGATTGTGATTGTGTTAATTACGGCAACATAAATTCCATAAACCTTTGACGTTACAACCGAAATCGGCCGTGAACTATTTTTAAGCCCTTACCCATAAATGCATAAAAAAATTGTAACATGAAGATTATATATATATAATGTATAATGGTGACAATGAAAGTTCGAAGCGATGTCTTCATGCATGCTCTACCCTAACCATGGAGAATTTATGCATGCAGGGTATTTTTTAGACTGTGGGGGGACCAAAGAGGTAACAATAGACAATAATCTCACATACATTCCTGATGGAAGCTACATCAAGGTGGGCAAAAACACCACCATCAGCAAGCCAGACTTGTTGCCAATACTCTCCACATTGCGTTACTTTCCCGACATGTCGGCTAAAAAATATTGCTACTCATTGCCCGTCATCAAAGGAAGCAAATACCTTGTGAAGACAATGTACTACTATGGAGGTTTTGATGGAAGGAAGAAGCAGCCTCCGGTGTTTGATCAAATCGTTGAAGGGACAAGATGGAGCATTGTGAACACCACAGAAGACTATGCCAAAGGTCTTAGTTCTTACTATGATATTGTTGTGGTGCCATCGGGGAAGACTTTAAGCGTGTGCTTGGCAAGGAATGCACACACGGGTGGTGCAAGCCCCTTCATTTCGGCCTTGGAGGTGAAGATGTTGGATGCTTCTTTTTATAATCCTATTGACTTTAACAAATATGCCCTTCTAACCGTTGCCAGGAATTCCTTTGGAGGTGAAGATATCATTAGGTAACTGAATGTTTCAGCTTTTTATTTTCTCTTTAGAGTATTGGTTTTAATTAATTTTAGAGCATGTGGTAAAATAATTTAATTTATATATATGGGATATAGGGAATGTAACTCTTGTTATCATAAGAAGTAATAGCAATAAATATAAATTAGTATATGATATTTAACCAGTCAAGGACCAAAAACAGGTGGTTTGAATAATAAGAAAAAATGTTTTGAATCATGAAAAAATGTTATTTAAAGTGTTTTAAAGATAAAAAATAAAAAATAAAATAAATACATTTTAAAATAACTAAAACAAAAAAAAATTACAAAGAGAAAAAAATATTAATTATAGGAATAAAAAAATATTTAAGCCATAAAATATTTTTACGCTGTAAATCTATATTCTATTTATTCTCTATGTGTGTGTTTACATAAATGGTATAGAAAATGCAGAATTAAATAGGTATGGTGAGAGTTCTGATCATTATAGGATGTTTATTGGTGGACCTAGTTTTCCAGATGACAAATTCAACAGGATGTGGCAACCATACAAGGACAATAATCCTGTTGTGGAAAGCAATTCAAATGTGACTTCTTCAGACTTTTGGAATCAACCTCCAGTGAAAGCATTCAGTTCTGCAGTTACAACAAGTAGGGGGAAGACACTTGAGATTCAGTGGCCTTCTATGTCCCTTCCCAGCACCTACTACTACATTTCCCTCTATTTTCAGGACAACAGACATCCAAGCCCTTACAGCTGGAGAGTTTTTAACGTTTCTATTAATGGCCACACCTTCTTTTCCAGCCTCAATGCCACAACTAATGGTGTCACTGTTTATGCTACAAAATGGCCACTCTCAGGGCAGACCAAAATTACATTGACCCCTGGTAGTGGAATACCTGTTGGACCACTGATCAATGCCGGGGAAATTTATCAAGTTCTACCTCTTGGTGGTCGAACTCATACTAGAGATGGTAACTTACTAATCTCACTATTTTGCAATGTCTTTGTCTTTGACTAAGGTCATGTTTTAATAAAGTTTGTTATAAGTATTTTGAGAAGAAAATAAAAAGATAAAATGAATTGAATTGAATTTTACCTAAGTTAAAATCAATTTACTTGCTTAACTTTTGTAGAAATTCTTTCTGTCTAACTTCTCCAAACTCTAAAATGCATAAAATTAGATTTTCATTTATAAGAGAAGTTCAATTTTTATTTTTATTTTATTTTCTTCTTTTATAAATACTTAATTATGGAGAAATTTATGCAAACATAACCTATATTACAATCATGAAGCTAGTTGTTGAATAATTTAGTTGTTGTGGTTATCCTTAGTAATTGCAATGGAAGATTTGGCAAGAAGCATTCAGAATCCACCTGTTGATTGGCATGGTGATCCTTGCCTACCTAAGGGAAATTCTTGGACTGGGGTTACATGCTCTAATGGTTTCCATGCACGAGTCACGACACTGTAAGTTCACTAACAGGCTACAAATATAATAATTAAATTCCACTGAAATCTTCTTAATTTATACTGTTCACTGGACTTAATTCATACGTAAATGAGAGTGGAAAAATGCATCTAGTAACAGTTGTCATCTTGTGCCTTTCATATGTTTAATGGTGGATTCACATGTTTTTTTTTTTTTTTTTTTTTTTTTTTTTGTGTAAATGTGAAGGAATTTGACAAATGCCGGGGTGTCAGGGTCACTTCCTCCAACTCTTGGCCATCTAAGTGCACTAGAGCATCTGTATGGAATGTTTCCCTTCCCTTTTACTTCAAATATTCCAACCCAAGTGATTTCTTTTTTCTAACAACTGAATCATGTCACTTTTTGAATATTTGCTTATAGGTGGCTTGGGGAAAACAAACTTTCAGGCAAAATCCCTGATTTGAGTGGACTGAAGGAGTTAGAAACTTTGTATGTGGCCAAAAAGATGCATTATTATTAAGCGTTTTTTACTTAAATTTCTCTAAAAATATTTATATGAGAAGAAAAATAAAAATAAAAAATATGAAATGAGAGTAAATTAGTTAAAATTAGTTCTTTATTAGTTAATTTGTAAAAAATCTTTCACATAATTTCTTTAAAAGATAAAAAGACATTTACAAATTAGTTAATTTAACTTATCAAAAAGTTTTTTTCTTATTTTCTTTTCTCCTAAAAGTGTTTTTATAGAAATTTATCTAAACAGATACTTAATTTCTGAAGTTTCTTAAATTGTCTTATGTAATTAACTTGATCTTTAACTCCCATTTTCTTTGTTAAATCTAAGGCATTTGGAGAAGAACAACTTTGAAGGAACACTTCCTCCGTCAATAAAGAAACTCCCCAAACTGCGTGATATGTAAGATTTTAACATTTCAGAACAAAACCACTAAAATGTTTTTCTTCTTTCTCTCTATGATTGCCTTAGCTAACTTGTGTGTGCTCTGTGACAAATGGTGACTGTAAAACCAGTGATGCAGATTTTGAGAATAAGTCACCAAACACTAATCAAAGCGAAGAGACGCGAAAGTAGTACAAGCAGTAAGCGCAACACTATAGTTTTGTACCTATGCTAATTATAACTAACATTAATAGAGCTCCTCTGAAGTTCAGAAATTGCTAACTATAATTGTGTGTTTTTGGTTTCAAGGTGGCTCTAGAGATTCATCAGTGATAAAGAGCACAAAGCCATTGCAAATTTGGCAGGTTTTGTATGTGAATGGAGAGGCTTTAATACAATCATAGTTTCTGATAGAATGAGAAGTAATTAAGTGGCACCTTATACCAATCCCATTATTTCTTTATCGCCTTGGAATTATGACTGTATGCTTTTGCTGCAAATATTAGACGCATATGTGTATTTACACCATGATACATTGAGTAAATATGTGATAGAATATGATTGAAAGAATTAATCTATTGTTAATGAAGTGGACCCTTAGACATGGCTGCTTATATAGCTCTTAACTTCCTCTTGCACTCCCCTATTCAGCAAATAAATTTTGAAATCCTAGAGACGTTGTTTCTTATGTTTATCTTGCACTTCCCCGTTCTTCTTCTTGTGTTGTTTTACCTCGGTGATTAGGTAGCAATCACGAGTTTTACTTTTACATTCTAGTAGTTACCCCAAGTTCACAATGAAACACTGCGAGGGTTTCTTGTTTTTCCCCCTGGTAAAAGGCCAATTTGATTTTAGTCTTGAAATTAAAGAAAATTCAAATAAGTTTATGAAATTTTGTAGTGTTTCATGTAAGTACTTGATTTTATTTTATTTTATCCTAAACTTATGTTATTATTATCATCAATTAAGGCTCCAGACTAGGAATCAAAATAAATAAATAAAAGAAATTATTTTAAAAAAATTATTTGAGTTTTTTTTTCAATTTGGAGAACTAAAATGACAATCCGATACAAATTTAAAAGACTAAATTAATTTACATGTTATACTTTAGATATATCAGATATTTCTAATTATATAATTTTATACCAGTAATGTAACACTTCGTGTGCACCCGGTGTATTAACATTATTATTTATCAGAATAGTGCTTAATTACATTAATTAAAACTCGGCGGAAACATAATCGATAACCATATTTCTTGATTACATTATGTATGGAACTCATAAACTTAAACATCACAGCAACACTAGCCCCTGCTGATCCAGAATCACAAAACCATAGGCAGATAATAACCAATATCATAACAGATATAACAGGAGAAAATAACAAATACATAACATAAACTGGTTATGTACATAAACATCATCTGACACTCGAAGTGTCTATACAAAAGAATAGGTATACATCTCCCTAATCTCATAGATCACTTCCTCACACGAGGGTATACATAGCATATACAAAGCATAACATGTGTGCACATACACACACACACACACACATCTTCCCTGTACAGGGGTACAAAACATTATAAACAAACTGAGCCTCCCAGCTCTCCCTGCTGCCCACAGCCACGCAAGGAATGTCTCTACTAGGGCCTCCCGTCCTGAGACTGCTCCTCTATGCCAGAAGCGTCACCTGAAACCACATAAGTCCCACACGGGATGAGATATACATCTCAGAAAACTCAGGGTCCTTGGAGGCATCTCCTCCACCCTGGCTCACTTTCCATGACACAAGTCATCAGGCATCATAAACATACTAGCCTCCCGGCCCTCATAACAATACAAGCAAGTCATCTTGCTCTATGTACGGTGTATCATCATCAACACCAACCTCAGTGTGAGACCGGAACTCACACCCGTGCCATCCCATCGGGAGCTACCCCTTACGCATGGACGCATGTATATGGCACCTCCGAGAATAGGCTTCAACCGCGACGGGACACACCTATCTCTTGGTCTTAAGGGATCATCATCACCCTGGGATCATCATCACCCACGAGCAAACCAAACTAGGAGGTGCGCTCTTCTCCTAGGGAGGTCCATACTTATCTTACTGGCCAGAAGATCTATCAACAGGTATCATACATATACAAGCATAGATACAAGCATACATATCATTATGAGGATGCAACAACCATCAATGAATGCATCATGAATGCAACCATCACTCCCTCGAAGTATGGTGGGACACAAGCAGTGGGAAACATCCCAGAGGAACCAAGAACTTACCTGGCAAAGCCGTGCTCTGCAGTTCTCTCCCTGCTCTGTGGTCTACGCCACTAACACCCGCGGTGTCACGCCCTATACAAGGCATACAACGCATATCAATCATCAAATGCAGCCATACCAAGTATAAACATATCATACGGTTCTCAACCGTCACAACAAAAGGGAACTTCATTCCTTTCCAAACCTCTAAGTCCTCTAACTTAAGGTTCATCAAGGCTCATCACTCACAAGCCATCTCATAGACCCTCAGCGGTCTATCTCATCTCAATTAAGGCACTTGAGTCATCACAAGACTCGGTGCAAGCCAACATTAAGAGCTCAAAGCTCTATAAAGACCAAAAGCTCAAGGATTCACATACGACTTGAACGGTTCTTTTCACACACAAGACACCGTTCCAACAGCCTCTCAAGTACATCAAAACCATATACCAAAGCTCTTGCATGTCACAACATAGCCAAGCAACTCAGCATACCAACTAAACATGCATTACATAGAGCCAAGAATCAAAGTTCGCCAAATTAACATTTGAGAGCTAATCATTCATCCTCACAACATTCTAAACACATGTTTCTAAAGGACCCAAGACTAATACTAGTTCTATCATAAGTGCGCCACTATTCACCCAAAACCTCAACTCACAAATCAAACGGCGAATCTCGAGTTTCTTACCTCAAAGATGACAAGGAAGACCGCTGGACCACTTTCCCTAGCCCGAGTGTCTGTGAATCGCCGTCGTTCCTCGCCGAACTCGAGTTCTATGAACTTCCCTTGAGAAAGAGATTTCTCTGATTTGGGGTTTCTAAGGGAGATTGATGAAGGATTCAAGTTCACCAAGTGTTTTCCAACAAGATTGGTGTTTAAGGGAGGTGATTTGGTGAAAGAAACAAGGTTTAGGAAGCTTGGAGCCACAACAATGGTGGAAGGGCGCTCAGAGGAAGAAGAAATAGCTTTTCCCCTTCAAAATCGCGATTTGCCCTTTTATAGTGGTCCTGTCAGAGCTGCCGCGCTGATCGCGCCATCTCCCAGAACCCATGGCACCATCCGCGCCACTCCCGCGCCAACAGCGCCACCCTCTAGGACCAGTGGTGCCACTCGCGTTAGCCTCCAGGGAAGAACAGGTCCTCTCGGTTGTCTGACGCCACTCGTGCCAACCTGGCGCCCTATGCGTCAACCCCCAGAACCTCTGGCGCTACTCGCGCCATCTTCCAGTAGTTATGGCGCTAATCGTGCCATCTGTACTGGTTTTCTGCTGAAAGACCCTGGCGCTATCCGCGCGACATCCCGCGCCATCCACGACAGGACTCAGAGTTATAACGAGTAATTAATTTGAATTTATTTACAAAATATTAACTTTTAAAATTTAATAAAAAATTATTATAAACTTATCTACTTAATACAAAAATTATAAACTTATCCAAAGTAACACGTTGTAATTCTATCATCTTCATATCTCTGATATTTTGTTTTCTCATTACAAATGTCCTTGTTTTCCATGTTGACGTTTAAGTGTTTAAATAAACGTACGGCGTGATAATAGCAGAGACTCGAAAATTCATCTAATAGAGCCATAAAATGTGTTTATATGTAAATATATATCCGATAATAGAATACTCTGCTCCGGTTCTTCACTCTTCTGCAAACCATTACCACCACAACCAAATTCCATTGTATATTACGCATACAAATTAAATATATAATAATAATAATAATAATAATAATTCCCCTCACATTTATGCACATTTCCCCAGAAAAATAAGAACTCCAATCTTGTCCTTTGGGTTCATTTTCTTCTGCGAATGTTCGCTACCAATGCCGCGAGCAACCTCTTCTTACCCTGCAGCCCTTCGTCCTTCCGGTGCCGCGCCGCCGCCGGAGACCTCTCCGCCGGCCCCTCCTTCCTCCAGTCCGTCGCCGGCGGTCTAAGAATTGGCCAGTTCCCCGACGGCGCAGGACTCGCCGTGGAAGGACGGCACGGCGGCGGCGGAAACGAACCAATAAGGGTGAAGAAATGGTCTCGGAAGAACGAGAGCTACTTGGATAACGATGCCGAGCCTCTTCCCCTTCCAATGACATATCCCGATTCCTCGCCCGTTTCGCAAGAAGAGATTGATAAGCGCCTCCAATGCGATCCCCAAATTCAGGTTTTAGCCTCTTTTGATTACTTGTTTGCATAGTGAGGTAGTTGTATTTGAGTAATTTAACTAGTTCACATGATACGTTTTTTTTCCCTCTTTCTATTTTTGAAATGTGGGGCTTGTATTGTAGGATTGTAAAGAGGTGGTGTATGAATGGACTGGGAAGTGCCGTAGTTGCCAAGGATCGGGATATGTGAGCTACTATGGCAAGAGAGGGAAACCGGTTACCTGCAAATGCATTCCTTGCATGGGAATTGGTAATGCATTTTGTGACAACTTGTGTTCATATTCATCAGGCTAAAACTTGTGCTGGATAAGGTGGTGGTGGGGGGGTTAATCATGAGATTGTAAATCTTTTTATTTATTTTTATTTTTATGAACATGTATTGAGTGTCATTTTATGACCTCTAAATATCGTAGCTACATAAATGTGTTTGCGCATACGCTTGCGAACATATGTATTATATATGTGACACTAACTTATTTAGAGGATGAGTGTTCTCCTGTAGGATGACAACGACCTATTTTGAGAATTTTCTCGTTATTCTTTTGTTTGTTTTTTAGAAATTGGATCAATTAACTCTCCCAACTACACACAATGGCTGGAACTTTGTGCAGTGGGCCACTCTTTTAGTGAGACAAGGTTTGGTTGTTGTTGTCTAGTGTTTAGCTGAAAATGTGTGTTTGCAGAGGAGCAGGGGGAGGATTGTAGTGAAATTTGGCTTTGCCTTATGTGCTATTTGGTTTCAATTTTTTTTGTGTGTGAAATGTTTAGGTTAGGCATATCTAATTTACCCCCTTCTAGAGGGCTAACTGCTATTCTTTTAGCAAGACACCAGAGAAAAAAAATAACTGTTTCTGAACTGTTAAGCATTCTTGATGTTTTTAAAGTAAAACCCTTTATCTCCTTGTAATTGTTGAAGATTTGACATCAACTAATGATATGATCAAATTAACATATATAAGTGGGGGACAAACTCCTACTTAAAAATGGTTTTGTAGGTTTAAGTTAGGCCAAACCCAAATTTTAGGATAGTATCAGAGCCTATCGCTTGTTGTTGGGCCTATCAGGGCAGTTGTTATTCGGTCGTTATCAGACCACTTGTAGATGTTCAGTCCTACAAATTTTACACTTTTTGAGATGTCCAATCTTCAGCGTGAAGGGTGTGTGTTGGAGATTCCACATCGACTAGTCATATGGTCAAATTAAAGTTGTATATAAGTGGGGAGCAACCCTTACCTTAAAAGCCCATTTTGTGGGGTTGATTTAGGTCCAAACCCAAATTATAAGAGTAATAATCTCTGTGTCTCCTATTTTCGTTAGCACCTTTACTAAAAGGAAAAGAAGGGAAGGAAGGGAAGGAGGAAGAGGTTGTGGGTTCGAATCCCTCCACTAACAAAAAACTAACATTTAACAATTAACATTGGCCGATCAAAAAAAAAAATTGTTGAATTCTAAATAAGCTAAATTTTTGGCTCCTAAGTTTGCTCAATTAGCTTCCTAGTTCATGAATAATTTTAATTTTTATGCATCAACTTTGGTTCTTGTAATCACAATTACTTTCTCCTTTGTCTGCAATATATTATCTCTTTTTCCCCTTTGGCCTTTGGTAAAAGATAGCAGCACTATTGCTCTTGCACTCATATGGAAATTTACTTTTAATGTTGAAACTGTCAATGCATTGTTTATACTTTATGTGTGTAATATATATTTAGCGATTCAACAAATATATAATTAGATAATTTTGTCTTATAATGTATATATCATTTTATTTTCAGGCATATTTGTTTGTATATAAAATATTGAGTTGTGATCAAAAAGCTGTTTAGGTGTAATTATGTGATGTTATAATCATCCTATTAGAGCAAATATGATTGATAATTGTAGCTATCATATGGTCACAAATCTATTTGCTTGATTATCATTCAGTCACGATTCATGCACTTCAATTTTTTTCTATTTGTAAAGGTCTTGTTTTTGCATGATTAATTGTTGAGTGGCATGACTTTTTGGTAAATTTAGTTTTCTACCATCTTAACAGTTTCAGCATAGAAGAGGGCAGAAGAGTGATAGCTAAAACTTGAGAAAACTACTGGCTGATTGGGTTTTCCCCAAGGATCTCTAACAGTTCTTGTGTTTTAATTTAGAAGACTTGGCACCAGCAGAGATGCTACAAGGCTTTGACATTGCTCAATTGGCAATTATCTGGCGTATCTAGTTGGAAAGAAATGCTAGAACCTCTATTGGATGTTAGTTACCTCAAGTTTATTTGGGATCCTATCAGTTCACCTAGTTTCTTTTTAGTGTTCTACTACTGGTCTTCTTTGGGGGGCAGGGTTGTCTTTTTAGAATAGAGAGATTGACTCGTTGTATTTACATGTTTCTTGTTCTTAGTTCTTTTTCTAACCTCTTATTTTTGTTATAATTGTTGAGGATTTCTTTTCCTTTCACATTTGTACCTCTGTTTTCTCTTTTAATAAATTCTTTTATATAATTTTTTTACATGATATAATTTTATCTCTCAAGTATGTATCTGAAATATAATTCCAGTGAACTGTGAACATGCTAAATTAGCCCACATGTATAGATGTGACAGTTTTGCTGCTGCTGATTTTTTTTTTTTCATTCATTCAAGGCACCTTTATTTAATATATTGCATGGCTATAGCCATGCCCCATTCATCTCATCTGATTTGTGACTTCGGCAAAGTTAGTCTGTCCATAGCTATCAATAGATCCATGATAACAGTGCAGAGCTGCTGACCCCAAAAGTACTGTATCAGAATGAGTGTTATACTGAAAATAATGGAAAAAGTATGCAATTTATACTTTACACATACAAGTGCTAAAAAATCAAAGGTTACCCAAAATTAAGAACATATTATCATTAATAATCAAAAATCGTTTCCTACAGACACAATCACTGTCAATCAAAGGCATAATTAACAAGCCAATAATAAAAAGGAGAGAATGAGGCTGAGGTGCTATGTTTGGTTGTTGTAATTGAGATGATGGCTTGTTAACCATAGCAACCATGATGGTTGCAACTTGTTTGCTATTTGCCCACAATTCAGGCTGCTATCATCTCTTGATAATAATGGAATGCAATGTCACTTCTGGTGCATCATTAAGGCCATGTGACATGATGCTAAATTGCTATGTTGCACTATTAACTATAATTTTTCCATTTTATAGATTTGAAGTCTTAGATTATATTAGAAAGTTTGCTATTCCTCAAAGTTAGCCATTCTAATGTAGAAAGTTTCCACTTAATTTCCATTGAGCTTTTTCCCAACTTCTCTGTATGGCGAAAAAAATGTTGCTTGATAATGGGGAGGATGTTTCTCTTTGTTACTTTGAGTTGTTATGCAATATGAATTAGGATTCCTGTCCCATTGTCATGAATTACAGCATCTAATTTTATGACTTCCAACATAAGAGTTTCATAGATTTTGTTCCACCCATCATCACAAAGAAAGATTTCAAGGGATACCTTAAAATAGTGCCCTTGCTTTTCTAGTTTCCTTTTGCCTGTAGTTAGCTTGAATCATAAATTCCTTTATCATATATTAATTTCAGTGTTGTATTTTTTTTAATGCATCAAAAGTGTTTGTATATCCTACATGGCATAGTTACTGAATTATACCAAGTGAATACTTATGTACAGGCTTCTGCTGTTTAGGATGTTCCCTGTTCCCTTTTGGTTTATACTATGGTGAAACGTGTCATTTGAGTGGTTGATGATAGAGGCTTTGTTGCATATTGAAGTTGTATTTTAGCTAGGAATTTAATGTGTGCATTGTATCCCTCCATTCCATGTAGTGGGTATACCTTTCTTGTAACGATACATTCATAGGTTCCTTGTACTATTGAATATATACCACATGCTATTATAACAATACAAAGCAATAGATTTGTCTTGCTTCGTGGCCATCTTAGAATTTCTTTTATATAGTGGGCTATCCCCTGTTTTAAGTGATTTTTTTTCCTTAGATGTAAACTTTCTGCTTTAGTACTAAACCTTTTCCTAATAGTGACACACGGACTTAATGGACATGCATGACGTTTCTATCAAAAACATTCCTGAGTGACCTTAATTCCATGTCAACTTTCTGAAATTCCCTATGTTCTTTTTATCTTCACTTTTGTCCACTGTTATTTTCAATAATGTCAAGTTTTAGTAATTTGCCTAGTGTCTGTTTTGCAGGTTACGTGCAGAAGATAACAGCTCGCAAGGATATTGATGTAATGGAGGATTTGGAGAATGGAAAACCACCATGATGGTTGGTGGTCCTCTCGGACCCCCTCAGTCTTAGATTCTTGTTTTATTTCATTTCAACACCTCGAGAATTTGTACTTTATTTATCTTGATGAGTTATATATATTCTTCCATAAATAGTTCCTCAAAATATTACGTAAAGGAACATTGTTACGATTAAATTTGGTAAAGATTGTATCCACTAGAATACTGACTTGATTAAAAAAAATTCCCACAAAAGAAGATAGGAAAACACACACTTGTATCATTTGGAAAGAATATATTCTTTTCCATAAATTATGCTTATCTTTTGGTAAACACCATTCTTTTCATACCCTGCATTTTTGTTTAGCATCTTAAGTTTCGTACTGATGAGGGGCATGTCACTACCTCTTCAATTTCTCGCTAATATAAAAGGCCATATCATGTGTTCATGTCAAATGAAATCCATCGCAGCCTAAAATGTCAAATACAAGTTTCCTTAATTTCCAATACAGCCTCTCAAGGAAAAAATACCTGAGGAAGCCATCGCGTCTGTTCTCCCGGGATCGGCCAAACTCCGGGCTGAAGAATGTATTTCTTCAGCCTAAGGCTGATGAGATGAAGCAAGTGTTTGACAAGTTTGATTCCAATAAAGATGGGAAAATTTCTCAACAAGAGTACAAAGCCACCATGAAGGCTCTAGGCATGGGGGACTCGGTTCATGAAGTGCCGAATATTTTCAGGGTGGTTGATTTGGATGGAGATGGATTCATCAATTTCAAGGAATTTATGGAAGCTCAGAGCAAGGGTGGTGGGGTTAGGACGATGGATATACAGAGCGCATTTCGGACATTTGATAGGAATGGCGACGGTAGAATAAGTGCTGAAGAAGTTAAAGAAATGCTGGGAAGGCTGGGAGAAAGGTGCAGCATTGAGGACAGTCGGCGGATGGTGAGAGCTGTGGACACTGATGGAGATGGCATGGTTGACATGGACGAGTTCACAACCATGATGACGCAGTCCCTGAGGCATGTTTGAATGTTTATGGCTATCATGTTTATTGAGATTGTATTTAGGGTCACCTCAATGAAAGCTATGTGTGTTGTATTTAGATTTCTGTATGTGTTTAATAAACTGGATTTTAAAATCAGTGGAACAATACAACTGTACTGTTAAAACGGGCAACTCTATTGCTTGTAATGAATAATAATACTAATAATAAAAAACTTTCTTGTGCTTCAATTTTTATCTCATTACTTAAAATTTGTCGAGAATCACATCCGAGGAGCCAAGCCTTAGCATCTGTTTGGTAAGTGTGATTTAAGATGACGGGCGCAGACGAAAATAGGTTTTCATGTTTGCTGAATGTGATTTAGAGTAGAGTTAAAGTTGAAATCAGTGGGACTCATGTTTTTTCACCTTTTATTTCAACTTTATTTCTCTTTTTTCAAATTATTTATCTTTTATTGTCATATATCTTATTTTTTTTTCTCCTCACAACCACACAAAGCATTAATCCTTTGCTAGAAAAGATGAATTTGAGATTATCAATGTAAAGAAGCAAACACATCTTTTTTGGACAAATTGTCCTCAATTCCGTCCATTCTTTATACTGGTACTAAAATACCATTGATATATTAGTTTTATTTTTCTTTCTCTCTCTTAATAAAAAGAGAGAAGATAATTTCATATATCAAACAAATTCAAAGATTTTTTGTGGAGTAGGACTATGGTTAGGAAAAAGATTACTTGAGTAAATTAGGATAACTTTTGCCAATCAAAGAAAAAAGATTACTTAGGGCATGTTTGTATCTATGTTTAGTCCAACTGAACACCAATTCAAGGCCCCTCCTTCCTTCTCTATTTATATATAGGAAAGAAACTTCAGTTTAACATGGTTGAAACGGTTCTTCAAACACACTCGTGTTAGATATTTATAGAAGTTTATTTTTCCTTCTCTGTTCTTACATAGGTAAGTGGGAAAGTTTTGTTCAACGTGGTTGAAACGGTTTTTCAAACACATTCTTAGGTGTTGGAGATTTATAAAAGTTTTTTAATTCATAGGAACTAAATTTAAGTATAAAAAATTTACATTACCTTACACATACTGTTTAACTAACTAAATAAGACATCCTTGATACCGAAGTTCAATTTGACCCTGCTAGTGAAATGGAAATGGAGAATGTTAGTTGAGAAAGGCCCTTTGGAACCTGCTCTTTGATAGCAAAATATGGGAAATAGAATCTAGGGAAAGAGGGAGATATTTTCAGAAAGGGCCTACATGGTAGAGAGGTCTAAGGAAGCTAGAAGAGAGTGATGCAAGACTGGCAAATTGGTTATAAAAGACAGTTGGTATAAAATTAGGAAATGGGAGTGGTATAGCTTTCTAGCATAAAAATTCGGTAAAAATGGGAGCTTTAAATAAATCTTTCAGTAGAATATTCCAAATTTCAGCATGTAAGGAGGAAATAGTACATGGTATGAGAACATGGACAAATAGAGTTTGGGAGTGACAATTTCATTGGTGAAGAGGATTATTTGAATGGGAAAAGGATTTAGAAAATAAGTTTTATAAAATCATCAGTAGTGTTAGAGAACATTCAAATGAATGAATTGCTTTCTAAGGCATATATTATTCATCAAGAAAATGCATTGTCAAGTCATCATACAATCTGCTCCAACAAATTGGAGTACAAGTCGACAAGAAGCTTTTTAACAGTTTATGAAACTCCTTTGCTCCTCAGAAAATTGCAGCTTTCAGTTGGGGGGTAATACTTAAAATTCCCACAAAACGCAATTTACAAAGAAGCGGAATAATGTTTAGAAGTGATCTACTATTGGGACACAAAAAAAGTGATATTCCTATTAAATAAGTTTAAAATGAAGTCAAGGTAATAATTAACAATAAAAACGGGAAAATTATAAAATACCTGAAAATCATGACTTGATATTGAATTCGTTGATTCTCTGCATACACGACCTAGATTCTAGTAAGTTTATATTTCATGCTCTCCACCACGTGGAAAAATCTGAATTGCCATTTATTTTTTGCCCGAATAAAATAAGTTCAGTAGCGCTATCACGTAATGCAATCAGCAACCAGTGGCAGCTGTTTTAATAGCATACCAGTTGCAGTAGAGTACAATTCCAAATCAGTGCTCACTGCTCAGAATCACATACCCATGTGCCTAAAAGAATTTTGCCCCCCAATATAACCGTCTTTCAGTATGAAGATTGAAGATATCCTTGTAAACATCTTTTCAAAACCAAACTTCAAACAATCTAACTTGTTCTACAAATTTTCATGGATCAATCAATACAACAAAGAGTTATGTTGCTGGAACCAAAAACCCAATATACAAAAACCATGTAAGAGCAAATTTTAATGGGATCACAGGTAATAACCCTGAGTCGTAAAGAGAATAATTAAGTGAATATCTGAACAAGAAGCAAATACATTCTAAATCATTGCATACTACATGTTTCATCTCCTATCCTAGTAGTATTATAGCTTCTCCACACATTTGTTTCCCGGGTACAAGGGGATGCCCGGTTGAAAATGATATGTCCATGCTATAAGATTTCAAGTAATGATTCTTTCACCAGTAATCCCCACAAGAGCATTTTCCATCCTTGAAATGATGAAACCTTTTGTTATCTCTGACAATCAATTCCCTCCCTACAATCCTGGACATTATCTTGATGGCATTGTGACAGTCACCACAGACACGAAGGTTCTTGATGATTCTAAGAGGTGTTCTTGGGGGAGTACTAATAAGACCATAGGCAATTGCTAGACGTTCACTGTGGTAAAGCAAGGCTTGCTCTTTTGCTTCCTGATCAATGTCATGAAGAACATATCTTGTGTCAGGAACATACCCTGCTTCTTTCATCCCACTCAAGGCCTTCAACTTTTCATCATCCTTGTAAAGAGTAGGATTCTTATATTCAATAATTCTGTTCCTGCCATCAAGCATGTTAATTGCAGTATACTTCTTCAGAGGTGGCGTGGGGATCTTATTGGCAACAGCTTTTGATGGGTCAAGACTAACAATCAACTCTTCAGTATAGTCTTCAAGATCAAGATCTCCATGAACGCGAGCATAATGCTTCAGTTTCTCCCATACTGCTACCGTGGGCTCGAATGGCAACTGGTCAATAAACTCCTCAGCTTCCTTGAGGTATGCAGATTGTCCAAGAACATCCAAAATCCCCATGTAGTGCTCCACCCCAGGCTCAATTCCATACTTGCTTTTCATAGACTCAAAATGTAGGAAAGCATCCTCCACATCCTCTGCACTGGCACAAGCCAACAACACCGCAAGCAAAGTCTCTGAAGTGATCTCCAAACCAAGCTCATTCATCTGGTCAAACAACTGCAAGGCATCGTCCCCATTGGTGTTATTAGCATAGCCCCGCAACATCAAATGCCAAGAGTCCATATCCCTGTCGGGCATATGATCGAACACCCTGCGTGCATCAGTCATGCTTTTACAATTCCCATACATTTCAATCACTTTGTTGTTCAGTGTGAGATCACTCCTAAAAGTGGATTGCAGAAAGTGGTCATGGGCCTTCTTAGCATCCTCAAGGGACTTAGATTGCCCACACAAGTTAAACAGAAGGTCAAAGCAACCAGCATCAGCTTTGACCCCATTGTCCATCAATTCAATTGCCTCTTTAAGTTTCCCCTCTTTGCACAAACGTGTCAAATCAGTAATTGAAGGAGGTAGTGGAGGAGGAGGAGGAGGAGGAGGAGCACGGTGGGTTTGCGCTTGAATAGAAGCTTGATTGTTGTTCAACTGATTATTAGTGTTTTGGAACTGGTTAGGGTTTGGGAACCCCTGAGACCTAGGGTTCCATTGGTTGGGGGCATCGGGGTTTTGATTGTTCCATCGATTTGGGGTAGTGGGTGGGCGAAAGTTTGGATTTGGAGAAGTGGGAGGGCGAAAGTTTGGATTTGGAAAGTTTGGATTTGGAGAAGTGGGTGTTTGAAAATAGTGATTTTGAGGTGGTGGGGATTGAGGGTTCCACTGATTATTATGGTTTCCGCCATGTTCTGGAAAAGGACGAGGAACATTGTGTTGACGAGGTTGATGGTTATGGTGATGAGGAAATTGATTGGAAGGGGGAGGAGGGTTGGGGTGGTGATGGGTCTGTGGGTTGAAATGTTGAGGTTGTTGATGTTGTTGCTGCCATTGTTGTTGACCTTGAAAGTGTGAGGGATCAGAGGGTGGTTGGTGTTGGTTTTGTTGGGAAGGGAATCTTTGATACTCGTGTGGGAGTGCAGAGGTGGATAGAGATTTTGTAGTGAGGGTTTGGGTGAAGTGGTTGCCATGGAGAAGGTGTGTTCGAAGCTTGAAGGAGGAAGAGAGCATAGTGGTTCGCGCACGCTGAATCGATGTGAACGTCGCCATTTCTGAGTGAAACAGTGGCAGAAGGAAGCAACTAGGGTCTAGGGAGGACACTTCTGTATTTTTATTCTAAGGAGGACGACAAGTGATTGATTGGGTTCCTCGTTTTGTTTTTGGGCCATGGGCTCTTATTTTGGGTCACGATCATGCATCATTACATGTTTTAGAGTTATGATTCCTACATCCAGCATTATATAATTAATTTTTAAAAATATCTTTTATAAAAGTAGACATACACTATTCAATATGAATCATATGGATTATCGATTCATATGACTCTTACGAATTATCAATTCGTATAAGTCATATGAATTGTCAATCCACATGTCTCTTACAGACAATTTGTATGAGTCATATAGATTGACAATCCATATGTCTCATACGGATTACCAATTCATGTGAGTCATATGGACTGTCAATTCACATGACTCATACGGATTGGTAATCCGTAAGAGATAAAGTTGAAAATAAAAAAATATGTTAGATGTATTGAAAATATGCTAGGTGTAAGAAACATAATCCCATTTTTTATTTTATTTATTGCTCTTATGTATTGGTTTTCTTTTAGGATAAAAATAAAACAGATAAAAAAATATATTTCTATTCTTTTTATGGTAAATTTAGGACATCCTTGACCTAAAGCCCCCTATTTTATGCATAAATTTGGTAGAACATGAGTTACTCAATTCCACTTAGTTGAGCTAATCAACAGTCTCTAGACATCGGGAATTTCTCTTGATAGGACTACCCACCAAGTCAACGATTAAAGAAAATGATAAGATTTTAAGCACTTGTATTCAAAGTTGTCAAACTTGCGATTCTATATAAACTCGTGGAGGTCCCGTAAACTCGTAGAATCAACTCATAAACTCGTAAGAGTTTACTCAATATAAAAAATATATTAATATTCCTATATAAAAAATCATAACTAAATATTTTAACCCTAGAATAAATCAAAATACAAACTTTAACAATAATTCAATAAACTAACATAGTCCACACCCAATCAAACATAAATTCATGTAATACAAAACACAAGTTCTTAAATAAAAGCATTTAAAAACAGAAATAGTTCAAATGTTCATCAATCCTCTAATTAAGTCATTTCCAATATCACCACCACTACCATCATCTTCATCTTCATAATCTTCAAGTTCTTTTTCAATTGAGAAGTAATCTTCAATATTGTCACTCAAAACCAAATTGTCAATATCAAATGCATCCAAAATTGGATCACTTAAACTTCCTCCAACCAAGTCAATATTGCTTCCACTACCACTTTCACCTAGAGGTTGCTCAACTTGAACATTGTCTTCATAAAAAATATCATCTCCCTCTTCTGTTATCCACTCATCATCAGATTTTATATCTTTAAATGGAAGAGCAACTATTTTTCTTATTTGTCTACTTTTCAGATTCAAGTTGTACATCACATAAACTAAGTCATTCATCTTCTTTTGATGCAAGCGGTTTATCCTCGTTGTATGAAATATAAATAACAAAAAAATTGAAGTTCATAACTTAACTAAAGTGTAGAGTCTAAACTAAACAAAAACAAATATTAAAAAACAAAAAATTGTAAAAACGTACGATTCTGCCGAGTTTGGTCCGATTTTATCGAGTCTAGTTCGATTCTACCGAGTTTACTCCGAATCTACCAGAAAACGATTCTACGTGCGATTCAATTCGTTGGGAGAGTGTAGACTCGTAAAATTGTACAATTTTACAATTTAAAACTACTGATAAGCTGATAATATATAGTAATTTTAGGTTAATTTTATTAGTAAATAAGTAGAAAATGTCAAATAAATGATAGATTAAAGATAAATTTCATTATTTTTTGTTTCTTGTTAATAATTATTGTTATTTTGTTATTTATGAGCAATAAAAGGAAGAGAATAAACAAGAAAAGAAGCAATTGGAATATGCAGTCCACGCCAGTCGCGCCAAGACCACGCTAACCGCGCCAATAACTCTGGACCTTTGCGCGAGTCGTGCCAAAATCGCGCTGGTCGCACCACAAGCACTGGACGTTCACGCGATCCGCGTGAAACTGCGCCAGACACGCGGACGTTACGGGAATTTCAAATTAAAGATTAATGATAAGATAAGATTAATGGGCTCTTAGGGTTAGTAAACTTAGCTATAAATAAAGAAGCCACAGAACATTTTAGGCATGCAGAGACACCTAGAGGCAGAAACACCAAGAAGGAGGCATTGAGAGAATCAAGAATCAAGAAGGCCAAGAAAGAAGCCAAGATTGGGGGTTTGATTACTCTTCTTCTATGCATTCTTTTCTATTCCTTAGTTTTATTGTATTGAGCTAGACATACCATGTTTGGCTAATCCTTCTTTGATTGTGGTGAGGCCAAAAGCCAATGTAAACTCTTGTGTTAATTGAATTGGTGTTAATGAATCTTATTATATTTGCTTCACTTTATCTTGTTCTTAATCTTTAATTACCATTGATAGACTTGATCAATCTATTAGGATTCTAAGGGCTAGAATTCACAATAGGGATATTGGGGTTTTAGTTTCTGAAAGCGATAAAGTAACAATCCCACATTACCTAGGAATAGGGATGAAAGATTGCAAAGTATAATATGCCATCTTAAAGCTTAATCTGAAAAGGGGTTGCTAAGGGATTAGAATTCTTGATTAGGATTAACGGGTTAAAATGACCGAGAAATCTGGGTTTAACCAATAATATAAGGCATATCTTTAAGTAATTATAGTAAGTGAAATTGATTATCAACTCAATTATATAAGTAGGGCACAGAGGTGATTACGCTTAAACCACAATCCATCTTCATAAATTCTCAATTATCATAAATACTATCTTTAATTGCAATTTAATTTCAGTATTTTAATTCTCTTTCTTTACAACATAAATCTCAAATTGCTTATTTCAAATTATAAATTCTTTTATTTTTCTTCTTTCCAATTTAAAGATATTAATTACAAACGAATTAGTGTCTCAATCCTTGTGGAGACGATACTCTACTTATCAAATTATTACTTGAACGATCGGTACACTTGCCGTGAGTTACGCATCAGTTTTTGACGCAACAATAACCATGCTTGTATTAATTCACATTGGCTTTTGGATTAAACTTGTATATGATTAAATACATCTTTTTTAACATAAAAATAAAATCTTAAGATATATTCGTGTAAACATTATTATTTATCACTTCTTAAGAGTACAAAATTTAAACTTAGTTCTTGTATATAGTCCAATCTAGAATGAAACTTACATTTATTTATTTAATAAGCCAAATAAACATTAATTAAATTTAAATAAATTACAAATAATCAACTTATTTATATAGTTAATCTTGTGTATAATCTAAGTTTGTATATATTAATATTATATTTGAATACGATGCTGTTGATAGAGCTTTACTCTTCACATGATAGGCTATAAACCGATAAGAATGACACACACAAAAGATAACAATAAAAATTTGTTTGTTTTGTTAGAAATGTTAGTTTAGAGATTCAAATTTGTAACCTCTTCTTCCTCCATTCTTCCTTTAGCCTTCCTCAACCAGTGAACTAACTTTATATCTTCTTAGCAATTCAACTTAACATCGTCCTATTGAGTATGTCCAATGCTTTGACCTTTGAGGGTAAAATAATTTCTGGATTACGAACAGACTGATAAGACTAAAATTTGAGATTGGAACTTGAATGGATGTCTAAGTAAAAGATAAAGCCTGATAACTGCGGATTAGATAATTTGACACAAATGTTCATTTCTTTTGAATAATAAAAACACTCAAACCAAATCCTGATAATAAAAAAAAACTCAAACCAAGCATCAAACAGATTATAGACACCACAAGGAGTTGAAATTAACAGCATCAATTAACCAACAGCTCGATCTCAGGGTAGTGACCAAAAGGCTCCTAAAGAGGTTTCACTTTTCATCTTGTCATAGATTGTGACATTACAGGTGATACTATAGCTCCTTGTCTTTGTCTTTCCATGTTGGCTTCCCACCCTATATTTCAATTAATTAACCAACAAGTCAGTTTCATATCCATTTAAAAGAGAAAGGAAATCAGTGCTCATAAATAATCTGCAATCATCAAACTAAAACCACAAGGTGAAATTTTATATGCTCCATTTGTCAACCTTTTATATCTGTAGTTTGATGCAGTTAGTGTTTCTTTTTTTAAAATTATCATAATCTCTAATATTAGGTGTAACCGCAAAATGCTAAGTTACTGAGTCTTTTTTGGTTAAAATATTGATGGTCCTTAATATATTCCGGTTACAAGAGGCTTAATAAAAGCAATACATTACTCTAGTCAAAGTAAGAAAACTCGAAAGATTAATTCTAATCAGGGGAAAAAAAGTCAATCTGACAGAAAAAAGAACATTAATTTTGCATCCCTCCAATCAGATTTAATGAAAGTATAGTACCTTAAGTGTTTTTCATCTTGTTCTCGAATAAAAATTGGAGGTGAAATTTTGTCCCAATGGAAATTCATATAATAGATCAAGCTCATTATAGTAGTTATTTCTAAACAGCACTTAATTATAGGACAAAGATTCAAAGGCATAATTTAGCCAGCAAACCCATATGATGTCTTACAATTCACTAGATTCTCACCCTCAATACTTCAAAAACAAAGTTTTGGAAAGATATATGGAAATCAGATACAGGTCCTGAAATTGATGTATATATGTGTGTGTGTGTGTGTGTGTGTGTGTGTGTTTCAATCATAATTCATAAGTTAAAAAGGTATTATTACCTATGCTCAAGTCAAATCCACGGTTTTTAAGCTCTCTATACTCTTGACATAGAGCACATGTTTCACAGCAGAAATGAACTAAACAATCCATACATGGAGCCTCGGGTAAGTCATATTGTGCCCTCAGTTTGGACCTATAATAGCAAGAATACAAGCATGAAAGCCCGCTAAGAGCCAGTAGCGTCCCATAAATAGCCCCAGCACAAGTGCAAGCTGCATAAATGAAACAAAAAGCAAAGAAAAATTAGCAATAGATATAACCTTAGTCATAAATATATTGTATTCATATATGCAATGTTTAATAAAAATTAAAAACTTACTTGTATTGCCTTTATCTATTATCTCTGCTATCAATCCAAATGTAACACAGGGGCAGAAGCAAGTGACCAAACCTTAGAAAATAAACAACCGTAGTATGTCAATTGCTTGATGCTTATACTATTGAGACTAAAGGATAAAATATAAATACAATTCTATAGGTGTTTTTAGTGTTTTTTCTCTAATCGGAATTGGAGTTTCATCTTGGTAATCTGCAAAAATAAATGTTTGTACTATTTGAGATGAAATTCAAATTCTGATTGGAGAACAGGACCAAAGCACTTGTAGATCTGTATCGAAGTTTTATTTGAAGATGAATTCACATAATTCATGGGTTCTTACAGTTTCCAGGATCATCAGTACAATGGCACAAACCGGTTGACCATCTTTGTGTCCTGATCACAGGACCCCTTACACTAACACTGGTGCTGATGTATGGAGGAGCATAGGATGGAATTTGTGGAGTGCCATAATTTGGAGGAACCACAACTGGTAGAACATAACCTGGATGGCTATGATGAGCTGCATATACCTCATCATGTTCATTTACTGCAGGATACATTTTGCTGGTACTTTAGCTAATTAGCTCGAATTAAATTACTGTTACTGTAATGAGTAATGACCCTCTAACCATGACAAACTTTTCTGCCTATCTTAGTGTATATATAGATAGATGGAACTTAATTTAAAGAGGGCACTCCACATTTTAATTACTAGCTAGCTGGTTAGGCAATAGTTTTTCAGTCTGATTATTTTAATAATCAGAAGTTTCAAAGTACTAGTTAGTAATAAGTATTTGAATATCAGCGTAAATAATTGGAATATGTCCAACGACCATTGATTTAAGAGAAACGAGTGTAGATTAAGATAGGATCATTACATTACCATGTTCCTTCTTTAGGATTTAGGAAGGTTGATGTTTCCTCGAAAATCTTACTGCAAAAGGATAGGAAGAGAAGACAATTTGTGAAAACATTACATGATACATGTCTTGACTTGGACACGGTCAAGGAACATCCCAATTTCCTATCATATTAATTTAAATTCAAATGTGACTCCAGAATAATTTATTATTTGCAATGATGCTAGCTGAAAAATAATGCACCAACGATTACTTGGCCAGACAAGGATAGTCGTGGTAAAATAAATAACAAGTCAATGTGAATCAGTTTCAAGGAGGAACTTTCCGACAAGGATTGGATATTATATGCAAATACAAACAAGTTATTTAACAACCTAAATCTTATAATATCTTCAACAACTGAAGGTTGTAAATATATAATGTTTTCTGTTCAACGGAATAAAAATTATAATATTTTCAACGTGTAGAAGCAATCTTCTGTATAAAAAAATAAAAATAAAAATATTAAAAAACAGAAGCGACTCCACTGGGGATCGAACCCAGAATCTCTGGTTCCGTAGACCAGCGCCTTATCCATTGGGCCATGGAGTCATAATTTTTTGGTGTTGAGAGTGGGATTTGAACCCACGCCCTTTCGGAGCAGAACCTTAATCTGGCGCCTTAGACCAACTCGGCCATCTCAACTTGATGTTATAGTTTGCACCAAAATTTTATAATTTATTATTGTAGCTAAGCGTGGCAGTTTCAGAGGTACTATTATATTTATTGAGTAATCTTTTGGTTATGCCTGATTTTTTATTTCTACCCTCTGAAATCTTAGCTTTCAATTGCATTTGCAGTATTCTTGAGATACCATTATATAACGCTTATACGTTCATAGGTTTCTACATCTTCTGCCATTCTTGCATCCCTTGTCCCTATCCTTAAGAATATATAGTTCGGTAGTATTAAGCTTGGAATATTTTATATATTAAATGCAGTTGTAATCATACCGTTAGAAAAATATTTTTCCGTTATAAAAAATAATAATTTTCCTTCCTAGGATAACATTTTCCTATGTCACTTCCACATCCCAAGCCACCCATTACCACTCCAGTTACTTTTTTTTTTTTTTTAATAGAAACTCTAAGACATGATTTTCCTCCAAAAGTTGATAAAATTTAGAAATAAAAGTTTCTTTAAGAGATGTTGAACCTATCCAAGTGTCTTCCAAGAATTTTGTAAGTTCCTTATTTTTCATTTGCCTAGCCATATTTTTTTAAAACCATTGAGGAGCAAATCTTGATTCGCCTTCCACTTTGCATAAATATTGCCACTATACTAAAGAAAAATTATCATCCCCCCATCACTTGTAACCACCCTTTTTAATTCACCATCCACCATATGTGAATTTGACAATTTTATATCAGATTGCTTAATTATCGTGAAAACAATGTCATTCATTTCCACTTTGCAAGCAACCTAAGGTTAAACAAAAATTGAGTTTGAAAAGAGTGAGCGCCACTTTTCTTACCTACTCCTTCAGTTTTTAGATCATAACTCATCTTATACTTTGGCTAGTGCATGTTTCAGTGTTATGGTTCAACTTTTTACTTTTGTTTTCTTGCCTTCTTGAGTGAGACTGAGGAATTGCTTATTTTTCTTTGCCTGTTATTTAATTAATGAGTTGGGGTGATTACGATGGTTTATACCCATCAATTTGATCTTGTTTTTAGCCATTGTTAAGTTCACTTTGGCCCATATAAGTAAATAAAGTAAACATCTGCTGATAAAAAAATAAAAAATAAAGTAAACATCTTGGTTCAATGTTTTACCATCGAGTATCCACTATCCAAAGTTCCAAACCCAACCCAATGACGTTTATGACTCAAGAACCTTTTTAACAGCACACCAAAGTTTGTATAGACACGAAGTACTGGATCATGACAAATATTCATTAATAACAAATACTGTGAATCAAGGGATTTAACAACTTGAGAGACACCCCCCACACATCAACATCGTCACGCACAGGAAAACCATCTTGGCTCAATAAGAACTTTGTAAGAACTTATTAAGTAAGCCTGGTCTAAAAAACTTCATCATCTTTTGTATATACTAACATAAACGTCAAACTTCTTGGAAGTGATTGTAATAACATTTATATTGATTTGAACATGTTAATAAACATAAACAACACATTCAAATCAAAACAGCGGAAGCAGAAATAGAAAGATAAATTTCAGAGGTACCTACCTCCAGCCATTGCTATCAACCTTCAAGTAACTTTCAGAGTTTTAGTTTTCCAGTCCTTCACTCACTTAAACTCGATGGTGTGTTTTCTGAATAGAGGAATAGGTTTGGTGATCTAAAACAGAGAGTGTCCAGTTCTATTTATAGAGTTCTGTCCATCACAGAACTCAATCTTTAATGGAATAAGATAATGGGTTAGTGGGTGAATGTGGCCAATAAATGGACCACATATAAAAACGGTTTCCTTAAAAGATATAGACTGAATATTTAAATATTCTTATCTTTATGGAATAAAAGATATAAACTAAATATCTAAACATTCCTATCTTTATGGAATGATAAGATATCTAAACCTTCATATTCTTTTATTCCTATCTTTATTAAATATCTTTTTTAGAAACAGAAAACCAACATTCTCCCACTTGGTCCATTTAACCCAGCATCAGTCATAAGAAGAAACAAAATATATGAGTCATGGCGATAGGTCTTCTAATTAATAGCGAATATTATCTTCCATGTACCACAATATATAAAGTCTCTAAATACTAGCTCTCAACTTAATGAATAAATCATATATTTATTCTAGATCAAAACTTAATGACATTTCTCAAAAATAAATAAATGAATATGTGTACAAAACTTTATGAGAAAATATCAAACTGAATAAGAGTTTCAAAAATTAACAATTGTTCATGGAACCAAGTCCCATTCGTACTACATGATCCTTAAAATTCTTTGGTGGCATGCCTTTAGTCAAAGGATCGGCAATCATCAACTCAGTGCTAATGTGTTCAATGACCACTTTCTTTTCTTTAACACGTTCTCTTATGGCTAAGTACTTAATGTCGATGTGTTTATTTCGACTTTTACTTTTGTTATTCTTAGCCATGAAAACCGTAGCAGAGTTGTCACAGTACATTTTTAATGGCATAGAAATAGAGTCCATAACTCTAAGCCCAGACACGAAACTCTTCAACCATACACCATGCGAGGTAGCCTCAAAACATGAAACAAACTCAGCCTCCATAGTAGAAGTGGCAGTCAAGGTCTGCTTGGCACTTCCCCAAGATACAGCTCCACCAGCTAGCATAAAGATATAACCAGATGTTGATTTTCGTGAATCAACGCAGTTAGCATAGTCTGAATCTGAGTAGCCAATCACTTCCAGACAATCAGTCTGTCTGTACATGAGCATGTAATCTTTTGTTCCTTGAAGATATCTCATCACTTTCTTTGCAGCTTTCCAGTGGTCAATGCCTGTATTGCTTTGATATCTTCCCAAAACTCCAACAGCATATGCAATGTCAGGTCTGGTACAAACCTGAGCATACATAAGACTTCCAATAATTGAAGCATATGGAATATTCTTCATGTGTTCCCACTCAAAATCATTTTTCGGGCACTGACTCAAATTGAGTTTGTCACCCTTCACAATGGGAGCTACACTTGATGAACAATCTTTCATGTTAAACCTCTCTAAAACTTTGTTAATATAGGTCTCTTGAGACAAACCCAAAATGTCTCGAGATCTTTCCCTATGGATCTTAATGCCAATGACATAAGATGCTTCTCCTATATTCTTCATATTAAAGTTCTTTGAGAGAAATTGTTTCACCTCATATAGTAAATCCTTATCATTAGTTGCAAGTAAAATGTCATCCACGTATAACACAAAAAAACAAGTCTTACTCCCATTGACCTATTGGTATATTCATTGATCCATGATGTTCTCTTCAAAACCGAATGAAGTGATGACCTCGTGAAATTTTATATACCATTGGCGGGACGCTTGTTTCAATCCATAGATGGATTTATTAAGCTTGCAAACTAAGTGCTCTTTATCACTAGAGGAGAATCCTTCAGGTTGTTTCATGTAAACCTCTTCCTCTAAATGACCATTAAGGAATGCTGTTTTCACATCCATTTGATGTAACTCAAAGTCAAAATGAGCTACTAATTCCATGATTACTCAGAAAGAATCTTTCTTAGATACAGGAGAAAAAGTCTCCTTGTAGTCAATTCCTTCTCTTTGAGTGAAACCTTTGGCAACAAGTCTTGCCTTGTGTCTTTCAACGTTGCCTTGTGAGTCTTTCTTTGTTTTAAAAACCCATCTACATCCAATGGCTTTTACACCATTAGGCAACTCAACAAGTTCCCAGACTTGATTAGATGTCATGGAATCCATCTCATCTTTCATAGCATTGTACCATAAGTTTGATTCCTTAGAACTCATGGCCTGTGAAAATGATTCAGGATCATTTGTGGCTCCAATACTGTAATCTGATTCTTGCAGATACACCACATAATTACTAGGAATTGCTGACCTTTTGACTCTAGTAGACCTTCTTAATATTGCTTCATTATCTTCTTGAGGAATTTGTTGTTCCTCATTAGCAACTTGATCTATAGGGTCATTTTCAACAGTTTGTGGATTTTCAATTACTGGTTGTCTAACACCCGTTTGAGCTTGAGGGGTGTGCCTGACAATCAATCTATCACCTAAGCCAGAGGGTTGGGCTTCATAGTGATCCTTTTCAGGAGTAATATCCTGAATTTGACCACTCCCACTGATCAAGTCATTCTCAAGAAATTTTGCATTTCTTGATTCCACAATTCTGGTGCTATGTGACGGACAATAGAATCTATACCCTTTAGACCTTTCGGCATATCCAATGAAATACCCACTAATAGTCCTTGGGTTTAGTTTCTTTTCTTGTGGATTATAAATTCTCACTTCAGACGGGCATCCCCAAACACGCATATGTCGCAAACTCGGTTTCCAACCTTTGAATAACTCAAAAGGCGTCTTGGAGACAGCCTTGGTTGGAACTCGGTTTAATATATACACTGTCGTCTTTAATACTTCAATCCACAATGATTTAGGATGCTTGGAACTACTAAGCATATTTCGCACCATGTCTATTAATGTTCGGTTTCTTCTTTCTGCTACACCATTCTAATCCGGAGAACCAGACATAGTGTATTGGGCAACAAACCCATGTTCTTGAAGAAACTTTGCAAATAGACCAGGTGCTTGTCCATTTTCTGTGTATCTACCATAATATTCACCACCTCTATCGGATCTCACGATTTTAATTTGTTTTTCACATTGTTTCTCTACTTCGGCCTTGAAAACTTTAAAGGCATCTAAAGCTTCATCTTTAGAACGAAGCAAGTAGAGATACATATATCGTGAAAAATCGTCAATGAAAGTGATAAAATATTTCGGACTACTTGCGTCCATATCTGGACAACAAATATCTGTATGTATGATTTCTAATAGATTTGAGCTCCTCTTTGCACCCTTCTTAGACTTGTTAGTTTGCTTACCCTTAATGCAATCTATACAAGTATCAAAATCAGCAAAATCCAAAGTACTAAGTACCCCTTCATTTACTAAT
>PYAF01005619.1:777235-831229 GCA_007407185.1 Glycine tomentella
TTATGCACATGTAGATTGATTTGACTCAATTGAAAAATCTTAATATTAACATTATCTTAAACTATTAATAAAAAATTCTCAAGAAGAAATATAGTAGTTTAATTCTTTCACATGATATTATCATAGTAATTGATGAGTTATTTATTATATTTTAATTTTGTGACACCTAATATCTTAAAGCATTAGTTGAATGGACATCAAATATAGTTAAATGTTTGTAAAAATAATGATTAATAAAGAAGAAATACATTAATTATTTTGATAATGAATTTCTTTAAAAAAAACCTTGATAATAAATTTAATTTCTATGATAAAATTAAGATTTTGGCAAAAGAAATTAAATTAATGAAGAAATGAATTTTTTATATGATCCTAATCATTTCATATTTTTTTTTATGAATAGTTCTTTAGTTGATTATCTTGAAATTAAGAATTACATAAATAAGAAGAAAAAAGTGGGATAAAGAAGACGAGAAAGCAACACAAGGCTTTAAATTAACAATAGTACACTATTATATTATTGGTGCAAAACATAATTACAAGAGAATTAAAACAACAAAACAATATAAATTAGCGAATAGATGAAAAGGGGAAAAAATAGGTGAAACAAAAGTTCAAAATGAAAATAGTAAGATGAAAGAGTGACATGGGCACGACACTCATTGAAAAGTGATAAATCATGTAAAGAATTGTCGCAAAAGTAGGCATGACAAGTGTATTCGTTTCTGTAGGGATCGACTTGGACCTGTCCCGACTTTGATGGAAAAAAATCGAGTTGACCAAGGATGGGATCGGGATGTCGGTCCTCGCCCTCGTCCCATTACTATTTTGATATAATAAATATTTTAAATTACTATTATGACCTTTCAATTTTAATGGATTAATGCTTGTTTTATGCATGGAATTATTGTTTTTCTTATAATTGTGTACAATTTTTACTTAATTTCACATTGAGCTCAAAAATAAATGAGAGCAAGTAATTTTTACTTAATATGTTATTAAGCACTTGGAATTTCAACCTTGATAAACAATGTGTCATGATCACTATTTCTTTAAGCTATCCAAAAATATATGAGATTAAACAATTTTTACTTGAAATTTCAATTTAGCATGTTGTAATATATTCAGTCCAATTATAAGAAAAAATTATCTTGTTTTTTCATTTTTTATTAATAAAAAAACAAGATAGGATTAGGAGTGGGGCAGGGATGAGTCTAATTTTAGACCTCAATTAGGATTGGGGGCGAGGATAGGAAGACTTGGGGAGTCAGGGTGGGGATGTGTAGACTAAACTTGCTCTTGTCCCGCCTCGTTGACATGCCTACGCAAAAGTATGAAAATCTTTGATAAGATTAAGAGGTTCTAGTTAGATAATCCATAAAGATGATTCAATCCTTTACTCTCACTCTAAGAGTAATTTCTCAATATTATTCAACTTGTCAAATGAGAGAGATTGCATATCTATTTATAGTGTTTATTCCACAAGGAGACTAACCCTAATTATGAAGCAAAGAAGCTAACCCTAATTTAAACAAAAATTAGCAAAGGCCCAAATTGGAATGCAAACTAAAAAGAAATTGAACCGATGATCAAAATTTGGACACCTAATTAACATATTTTATAGGTCAAATATGTTGAGCAACTCGTTTACTACAATTAAATTATAGATCAACTCGTTTACTACAATTAAATTATAGATCAAAAAGTACTTAAATAAAATAAAAGGAAATTGTTATTTGCAACCTTTTTCTTATTAAATACACTTTTTCTCTATCTCATCTAAAACATTCCAAACTATACACCTTTTTTTTCCTTAAACGATATTCTCCGCTCTCCTTCCTCTTCCTCTATCACCCTCTCTATACATTAGGCCTTTTAAATGTGCACCATCTTTAGCTCTTCTTCTCCCACTTTAGGTCTAAGCTTGTATGTGATCAAGCGAAGACGCTCCTTAAGTCTCTTTACTCTTATTATAGTAAGTTCTCCTTGCTTAATCATAGGTTCATCCCTTAGTTTTTATCTTCTTAGGTCTTATCAATCCAATTCAGGGATCCTAATGTCTTCCTTTTTTTAATTGATTGGTGACAATGTTTTATTTTTAAATAAAATTATATAATATTTATAAAAATAAATTAAGAATAATTCAGTATAACTTGACTTTCAAACATATGCTTCAGAAGCCAGATCCGCAGCTTTCACACCATATAAATAAATCCGTATCCTGCCTTACTAATATCACACTTCCAAACAAAGAATAAGTTCGCCAAAGGACTCCTCTTCAGTACACGCCTTTCTAGCAAAAGCATGATTTTTGTTGTAAGGAATTTGAAACCAAAGTTCAATTGAGGCCTTCTAGTATCGTCAGGAGCCAAGAAGAAATAATAGAAATCTGATAGTCATAGTGTACCTATCCAGCATAAAATATTCACGGTAAAAAAATCAATTAATTTACATTAATCAGCAATTAGCAATAAATAAGTATTTCTTTACTGTTATTACATGGGAAAAACATCCCAGCAATCATTGGCAACATATGTTACCAAATCATTGAGAGAACTATAGTATCAACAGTTCTGGTACTGAACACAAAGTAAAATTAAAAGATTGGACACTGCTGAGTATTAAGCACGATACACTTTTATTTACAACAAATAAAGGCAATATACAAGAATATCAAGGTTTTCAAAGAATGATAGTATATTATTATGTACATCTAACTACACCAATGGGGTCATCATACCTACAATGACATCCCGTTTGAATAAGAATATGATTAACAAGCACCACCCATATTTACAGTTACTCTGAATCTGGTAGAAAAGAATCAGCTGACTGGTTCTGTTACTGTACATCTGCAGCCAATGCACATATTCATAAGTGGGAAACGAGAGACAGATAACAATATTAAGCATAAGACAGAGAAGTCACAGATCCTCAGACGATTCTATTACCTAGAAGTACTATTTCCAAAAACAAAGTTCAGGAATCAATGGTTATTGTCAAAAGGTATCTCATCCATTTTAATGAGAATAGCATAAATGTTAGTTTGATAGCACCTATCAAATCATCTATTAACAAAGATGACATTCAAAATTAATAAGCCAAAGATTCTTTTTTATGCAATTAACTTCAATATTTTTTCTAATCTTCTATTAACAAAGGAGGCCTAACTCACATGGTACATGGGAGACTGCCCAGCAAATTAAAAGAAAAGCTCTTCTGAATCTGCTTGGTCAGGGAAGCAAGAGTATCAACAATTCAATCCTCACATAATAATCTGTAGAGTTAAAAAAATAATAATGTTAAAATTCTAATGTCATTTTAGTAAAAACACAAAGTAATATCTCACTAATGGCACCATTAATCAGTCTTCTTCCCAGGGTTGTGTTGGACAATATTTCTCCATAGACTCCTTTTTACGTTCGGGATCAAGGCTGCAAATGGGGGAGGGAGAAAAACACTGGTTATATCTAGTTTCGGAAACAAGAAGTTGGTGAGCAAGAAATTGCCGACTGAGAAAAGAATCATTTAAAATCAAGTCAGATTTATCACAGACCTATTTCTGAATCCAAGAAGAGCATAGTGTACAGCACTTGCACAAGCCGAAGCAGGGGCTATGGCAGCAGCAGGAACTGCTCGAACAGCAGCAGCCAAGGCAGGTCCTGCACCTGAACCTCGCTGGAATTTTTTCAAGGGGTTCTGAACTAACACGGCAGCAGATTTTCCCAAGCCATCACTAAGACTCTCATAAGCCTGTAAAATCAAGAAAAATAACCTTTATATAGTCAAGGAAAAAATTACAGAACAAAATGAACTTCTGTTATTGTCCAAGCATCCATGTTCCTTATTTACAAGGGAATGAGTAATTAATCTAAACATATATTATGTGATGCAAGCAATTTATCCAAATGGTATCAACAAGACAAGCGATATTTATACAAATAAATTGAGTACTAATTTTGCAACAAGCAACTCCATATTAGATTGTGTTTATTTACAGATGGCATTTTTTTTTTGTCCTTTCATGTAACAGTAACACATGTTTAAGAAGTAAAGCAACATATCATTCTCAATATCTTTGACATTTCACCTGTTGAATTCCTTCTTGAGCATCTTTAGGTTGATTAGATCGAACATCAGTTTTCGATTTGTCTTTTACAGGTAGAGGAACTGGAGAAGGTATGCTTGCAAGAATTTCTGCTTGGAGCAGAATGTCATGGGCTCCAGCAGCTAGATGAACTCCAAGTCCAACAGCTTCAAGAGAAATGCTCCGAAGAAATGCCATCGTACCTATTATTAGACATTAGAATATAAACCAATCCAGAGTAGAGCAAATTAACATTAGAATTTAGTGGTCCAGAAAATAACGCAAACAATTCTATAATCATTCAAATGGATTTAAAAAACTGAATTTAGTAAAGGAAGCTTCAGAAGTGCCAACAAAAGGAACCACAAAAATGGAGTTGTACGAATTGTCGCAACTAGAAACTACTAATTTACAAATGAAAAGCTTCAGTACCAGTCACTACAGGGCCTAACATGCCCTGCAACCCCAAAGCAGACATTTAAAGGGGGAGGGGGAGTAAATTTTGCGGAATACTATTTAAGAATAGAAGGGATTCTTAAGTAAAAATATTTATAGTTTAGCAACAACCAATCAACTAGTTAACAATGTGTAAAGAGTGGTTTGGACTTATTATCTTAATTAAAAAAAAAAAATTGAACTTTAAACTTCTTAAAATGTAAATCAAAACCTGTTTTTGATATAACCTAAGCAATTAGGAAATCCTACTGCAATTTAAGAATGTCCACCACAATTTTATAAATAATATGTAAATTAGCCATAGTTAAACAACAAACTTTAAAGAATCAATTAATCCCTGATTCCGATTCTGAAACCAGGAGACAAAGCTATATTCATCTTTTTCATTCACTCCATGTAGCTGACACAACGTTCAAATTAGATTCAGTGATAACAGAAGTTTGTCTTACACAAATGAAGATAACATTTTCATCAGGAAGTAAGTGATCTGCTAAGAATATCAAATTAGGATATTGTCTTAAGTGTTGTTAGGATCCAATTGCAAGGTATAGGCCTTGAGTCCCACATTGAATGTATGGTTTCTAGTATGGGATTCATAAGGCCTTGGGCCTTCCAACTACAATGGTTAGCTTGTGGTATGGTTCTCCCAATTTTATTATCAATTGGTACCAGAGTTCACCATGTCTCTCAATTGCAATCGACAGCACAGGTGGTGACACAGGCATTGCTGTTTTCACTTGGGATTATAGTCAAATGGCCGGTACAAAACCAGACCGCATGGGCTTTGGGGCTGCAAAGTGCCATGGGATGTTAGGATCCAATTGCAAGATGTGAGGTTGGAGTCCCACATTGGAACTATGGATTTTAGTGTGAGGTTTATAAAACTTTGAGCTCTCCAACTACAGCAGCTAGCTTTTATGGTGTGGTTCTTGGACTGAATTTCGAAAATGTTAACACTTAACATTACCAACAGATATCTCACATAAATATTTTGATAAAGTTCTACTGCTGTAGCTTACTTTTTATTAGCTGGTACATAGCCATATTATACAGGTAAAACAGCAGAGAAATATCTATCAATCTAACCTACCTCTCTGGACACCCTTGAGCACTCTCCGCTCCTTTTTGTAGCTCTGTACTGGTGATGAAACCAGCTTAGCAGCACCAGCCCCAACCGCAATCAATGACCGTACAGTAGGAAGCCCCCGCAGTACTTTATGAATCTACAAATTGAAAATTATAAATGAAGAGAGCTAACAAGTAATCCTGACATCTCCAAGGAATATAATCCAAGTTAACAGACCTGATTTTGAGATATATCTTCCAACCACTCCCCTACAGTAGTTTCACAAACACTGGCCCAACCATAGATGCCAGAAGCATGAACATGTTTCAGGTTAAGCTCAACCCCCTGGGACAACATACAAACATATTATCATAGAATTTAATTAACATGTTCCAACTCCTAAGGACCAATTTTTATATTTATGATTATTCACCTTTAGTAGAGTTTGAGAAACTCTGATTTCTCATTGATCAGAAAAATGAAAAAGCAAGTTACAAAATATAGAGTTGTCTCTATATATAGAGAGACTTGAAGTCTAACCGTAAACTAACCCTATCTGTTACAAACTAACTCTAGTTAGAGCTATAACTAACTATCAGTTAACTGACAGCTCACAGATAATAGAAAACAAAATACACAAAGTAAAAACACTCGGTGGAGTAAGTATACTCTAATAACCTTTAGCAACAAATAATTTATTTTCACATTATTGGAAATAAAAAGGGACAACGATGCTTGTTATATGATTTCACAGTACACACCCAGGAGTGCCGATGCGACAGCATATAAAATCCTTATATCTGAGTAGACATGCACAACAAGATCAGTTTAAAAGAGAATGGTTTACTTAAACAATATTTTGATATGGACAAATATAAGGAAACAGAGTTTTCCTGTAAATTCCTTGTAAAAAACAACACCTATCTGCCACTTATACTCACCCCACTAAAATAGCAAAAATTGATGTTATACTGTTTACAACACTGAGCCATCAGGTGATAAGATCGGTAATTTAGAAAACAAAAGTAAGAAAGCAAAGTACAACTTGGGCCTATAAAGCTGGGATGGACTCATTTTTTTTATCTAAACTTAATCAACAATTTTAGAAAGAAATTAAATCAAAAGTTGAAGAGAAAATTTTACCTTCCAAGGGACAAGATTTACAAGTTCTACATACTTTCCATGACTTAATGCTGCTAGATCTACACGATTGGGACTGTAATCCACCCGAACAATAATAGGCCATATATCTAGCTTCTGAAACCAAAGTTAAAATATGAATAATACATTAATGTGACCAGCTGGATGAAAAGCTTATCAAATTAACATGCCTTAAATAGAGTTTAAGGTGAGTATTAGATCGCAAGTGTTTCTTCAACTTAATTCTCACCAAAACACAATGACAATATACATGGGAGCAACAGTTCAATTGAGTATAACACTTCTTCAGCTAAGTGAGGAAACTGGATTGATAGGTATAATAATTGGGAATTCCATATTTCTTTACATCATGTTGCAGTACAGAACACTGTACAGTCCAAAAATATAACAAAACAAGAAAATATAAATTTAATCATTATAGAACACAACTTGCCTGGAAATAGGGAAGCAGTGCCTCTGGTGCAATTGAATGAAATGCAAGATCTTTATTTTTCTGAGTCTTCTCAGGCAATGATTTTGAATCCTCCAAATCTTGACAACTATTAGGACACTGATCCTTCAATGTGTTTTTTCTCCCAAAGAAATTAACAAGAAAATCAAGCTGGCTTTGATGTAGGTGTAACAGCATAGGTAAAATAGCAACATTTAACCTGAAAAGGAGAAAGAAAAGAATGTAATGTATGGGGTACTTCATACTTCATTTTTCCTATATATTATTTTAAAAGTTTTAGGGAATGCTGTCATCAGGGGGCGAGCCCTGTCACAATGTAAAGTTGTGTCTTGGTGACTTGTTGGTCACATAATTATCAATAGCGGTCGTAGCAGCCGGGATCGCGGCGGATCGGGCATTCACCGCTACAATGGGTAGAGTAGCGGTGCGTTTTACTGTTGCAGCTCTTGCGCCCGCGACAGGGGTAGCGGAGCGCGCGATCGCGGTGACGCGTCCGCGACTTCACCGCAAATGGCACCGGAGGCGAGTCGATCTACAGCAACAAGTTCGTCGATGAGAACTTCGTGAAGAAGCACACCGGTCCCGGCATCCTCTCCATGGCGAACGCGGGTCCTGGAACCAACGGATCTCAGTTCTTCATCTGCACGACGAAGACGGAATGGCTCAACGGAAAGCACATCGTGTTCGGACAGGTCGTCGAGGGAATGGACGCCGTCAAGGAGATCGAGAAGGTCGGATCCAGCTCCTCTTCCACCATCGTCGGTGACGAAGTCCAAGCCTCCAAGGGTCACGCTCTGTGCCTTTGCCTCCGCCGTGCTCAACCGAGAAAGAGAGAAATCGAGAAGAAGTGAGCGAGGTCTCACGAGTTGGGAGAGAAAGAGTTTTTTTATAAATAACATTAGTGTTTTTTTTTATTGAGGCCCCAGTTGCCTCCTGCACTCCCTTTATTGCTTACTTTACTCCTTCTGGTTCATTTTTTTTTTTAAATTAAAAACTGCACTTGTGTTTTAATGCCAACTAGGGATAATCTATTATTTGTGTTTATGATTTTCCTTTTATTGTATTTTATTAATATGAAATACACTTTATATAAAAACATTAGAATAGCGGTCATCCCGCTATCCGTTATCCCAGTTTTGAGGGCGGCTGCTCCGCTCCGTTATCCGGGATTGATAATTATGGTTGGTCATGGGTTCGAATCCGGAAACAGTCTCTTTACATATGTAAGGGTAAGGCTGCGTACAATATCTCTCTCCCTTACCAGCGCATAGCGTGGAGACTCCGAAAAATGGGGTACGTAGTTTTTTTTTTTTTGTTTTTTTAGGGAATGTTGTCATCAACTGGACTTTAGTTCTGAAGAAAGACCAGGATATATAATATCTCTGTATATAACAACATAAATAAATAGATAGCCACGAAAATTGCAATTAACAATGTAACTGCCATGTAAAATTATGAGGAACCTGGCAATCACAAGTCATCACCATGATAATATATTTTAGCCGAAAAGACCTAGTTACCTAGCTATAAGGACTACAACTACTTGAAGAAAGTTAAAGCAATTCCAAACCAGTCTGCCTATTTTCAGTCACAACTAATGATAAGGTTTGCAGAGGGATAGATTATACCATCACCAATGTCCAATGGTATTATATCACTTTACCTGTACTCTTCAAGGGGAGTAAGAGGATCTGGTCTCACT
Source organism: Glycine tomentella (assembly GCA_007407185.1). NCBI lineage: Eukaryota > Viridiplantae > Streptophyta > Magnoliopsida > Fabales > Fabaceae > Glycine > Glycine tomentella. Next base: position 786,159 of record PYAF01005619.1, read on the forward strand.
GCCTCCAAGTCCAATTTAAATGCTCTCGAATAAGATTCCCTAGGATGGCCTTTTGAGTGATAATATCCTAATACCTTCCAATTCAAAAACAGAAATATCAAAATCTAGAACTTGTAAGTTTAAAAATGTTTGATGTAAATCCGTGTAATTTAAAGCAACTGAACTTTCAAAATTACCAGTTTCCAAGGTGCATCTTGGCTTCTGTCATACAGAAAAAAATCTTGAACAGAGACAGATATCTTAGATACACATAGTCCACCAACTGGAAATACATCATACTGAAATTTCATCCCAGACAATGCAAGTTCCAAGCAAACGGATGTGTCTCTCCCAGAATGCTGTCCACTTTTCTCTGAGTCAAGCCAGTCAGAACCACCATACATTCTCCATCTTATATCAATTTTCTTAAGAATTACACGTCCACAAGTCTCACCATGTGATGAACTACCATCAGATGAAAGCATGCCATGATGATCTACAGCCTTTATTGGTCCAGCTTGTTTGCTTTCCTCCGAAATGTGGTTTTCTAATACTTTTAGAGAGGTGCCTCCATACCATCCACCACTTCCTCTTTCAATCTCTCTATGTTCAACATTCCTCAGTTTGTGTCTAGAAAACTCATCAGAATGTATACCTAAAGATAGCTCCGACAGAGGGCGTAAGTCAGACAAACAATAGCTTTCCATAATCTCTGGAAAGCAACCTTCTTGCAGAAATGAAGTGTGACTACCTTCTGGTCCTATCACATGCATTGACTCAGTCAAAGTCAATTCATGAGAGACAACTTCAGGGTCATCCAAATTCATCTGACCAACCTCAATTAAGCTTCCATCAAGTGGCATGCAAAACCCTGATTCAAAAGGATAAGATTGATGTGCATTATTGTTATTTACTTGAAATGCATCTTCACATATTTCATCCATCAAGCCAGCTATACTACATCCATCCATTGAAAATGTTTGAGGGGAGCACTGTTTAGAAGTTGCAGACATCGAATCAAATCTGAGATTGTTATTTTCATTTTTAAATTCATTCCTTTGCTGTGCCTGTTGAACATTATCCCACCTATTCTGCAAATGCACAATAGATTCCTCCACATCAGGTGCAAATAATTGCTGAAGTTGAGCAGCCAAACGAATCAGAGTAGCAGTTGTATTGTAGCAAGTTTCTACAGAAAGGTGAGATTTAGATAATTCCAGTTCCCAAAGAAGACCACTAGCACAGTTTGTTTTCAAAATAGCCTCCATAAAAGCCTCCTGAGCAACTTTAAAGTAACCAGTCTTTTGAAGATGTTCAACACTATAAATGCCAGACAAAGAATTCATTTCTGACATTAAATGAAGAAGAAGCCCCAGGTCATGCACTCTGATTTGGAAAACACTTTCAACTGTATCTTTCGAAGATGAATTTGAAAGAGTTAAGCTGGATGCAGCCAACAAACACGAAACACATTGTTCACTCGTATCTTCTTTGATAGAAGAACAGCCAGACTCTGAATTAAGTTCACTCTGAACTACAAGATTCTTCATATAAGGCTCATAGCTCAAAGCAATATCAATCAAGCAGAGAACAAAATAAGTCGTGTAAGATATATTCTGTTCCTTCTTTGACATACTAGTATCACCTGCATCTATGGTATTAGAAACAGGCAAGCTGAAAAAGGATAATATTGCATCAAACCAATCTAAACGACCACCTACAGCTAAAACCGTACCACAACTGACAGTTACAGATGTAATACTATGGGAAATCTCTGGGTCAGAGAGACAAATGACATCGGAACCAGCACATTTGGAAGATAATGCATTAGAACCTCCTCCATCACCTCGCTTCAGAGAGGAGTTGCTACAAGTAATCAGAAGAAATTCATGATCAGGGACTCCGGTGACAAACCCCCACAACTTGCCTTCACCATGAGTTAATCGGAAAAAACTCGCAGCCTTAACACCACCAGTATTAGTGACAGACAGCAACTCAAACTTTTGAACCTTCAGCCTGAATTGATTCCACATTCCAGGAATTTCACTCTTGATTGAACTTTTGATGCTTGCAGATGTATCCCTACTAATAAGAATTTCTAGAGAATCACATTCCAAAAATACTGATGATTGTGAGATAGAAGATTCCTTCTCAATATTGGCTTCCTTAGCAGTCACACATGCCAATGCATTCAGCATCTGATGTAGAAGGTGATGTATGCCTTTATATTTTGAATCGTTCACATTCATCACAACTTGAGATAGATGGACATGCATGAGAAATGATGAGCTTAGAATCATCTCTTGTTGAGTTAGAGATTTCCAATCTTCCAGATCTTTCACTGTTGATGCAGATGCAAACTCATACCCCCTTCCTCCAATATCATCTTTTCCCCTTGTTTGCTCTAAATTAGCAAATAATCTGGCTTTCTTAGCAATCCAAGGACCAGTCACTTGACCCCCCTGCCAAACAACACAAACAACAGAGAAACATCCCCTTCTATGAAAAATAGAAAAGAAGCAGCTAGCAGAAAATTTCTCATTCTGCACATCATAGGAAGTGATTCTACCATTCTCATTACTTGATGTGATCAAGTAGATGTCAAGATCATAGAAACTCAATTGAAGAGATTGAGCAGCTACCGAAGGAAACCTTTTCTTTGAACTTGCATTTGAAGTTTGACTATAATCTGGAGTGCAACCCTTGTTCGAAGGTGATGATGAAGTAAAATCAAGAGCAATGAATTGTTCCCAGGAAAATGAATTTTTATGATCCCTATCCCTTCCAAAAGGAAAACACAGTATCACTCTTGCATTAGAAATTGATATATCACCATGCAAACATTCTGTTGTGGAGAAAGATGTCACACAGGGACCAGAACCTTCCTTCATATCACTCTGATATGATCCACACTTGTTATCTGAGACTCCAGACAGAATTTCCTTTACTTTATTATGCATTTCAAGTGATTTTTCAACTTCCTTTATGAGATTCATGAGCACATTTATTACTGAAAAGATTACCCAGAAAATAAATGGGGGCAAGTTCAGTGAGAATGATGTCATCCCTTTCCGACAACCATCTGATAAACTTGATTGCGTTGAACATTTGCAATTTGTGACACCAAAAGTTCTGAACAATGTAACTTTCAACAAGCAATCATTATTTCCAAATGGAAAATCTGTTGCAACTGACCCAATTAATGAATGTGAATCTACATTGTAAGAGGTAGATGAAGGGAGAGCATCAAGGACCTTAGCTTGTAGGTGTTGAACCAAAGCACTTTGATTTTTAGCATCAATTCCAATGTTCAAGAAATTAGCAACTTCTACATGCTTCACCTTTCCATCAAGAGTCATACCTTGAGGGCATACCTAATGGGTTTACAATGCATTTAGAGTTAGAGTGGAGGAATTTATTCAAAAACAAGTATCAGAGAGTAGATATAGGTAGATAGGCATCACAATGCAAGCATGAAGCCATGGGTAAAGAGAATGCAAGGGGGTTTGGGAGAAAGCATAGAAGCAAAATTTACCTGCAAAGCAATAACAATGTCATTGCACTCTGCACCAAGATAATCAATTTGTAATCCAACCTTGTGACCAATTTCAGGGTCAGAAAAATTATTCTGTTCATCAACGCAGAAGGACAAAACAACAGATATTCCAGCAAAAGTAGCCCTGAGATTGGTTTCCATATGTTGCTGTTCTGTTTATTAATATCATAAACAACATTAGTGACAAACAAACGATCAAAAGGAAACAGTATATATTTTGTATGCTTGTTTGTTCAGCACAAACATTAGAAAAAGTAGTCTCCCTGTATACAGACATGAAAAGATGCAATATGCAAGAGTGAACTGTACATATAAAGTTTGAACCAAACACAAGATATAAAGTTTCCATAACAAATTAACAACTTAAAATAATAGCTTTGAGATGTCAAGTACCAGATGGAATATGCAAAGATCCAGAAGCAAGGCTGGATGCAGCAGTAATAGCACTATAAACTGAATATGTCCAATTCCACATTCCACTGCTCCCTAAAGCTGATTGAGAATTTCTCATTCCATCAAAACATTCAAAAAACTGGTCCACACTGCAGGAATTCCCATAACATATCAACAGATTCAGAGTCAATAAATGTAGAGAAGACCTATAAACTGCTAATAATACATAGTTGATTTAGCTATAATGTACATAATAGCTATCCTAAGGAAGTGATATGTGTTAACATTGCGTACATTAAGTAAAAATTGCACAACGTACACAAATTATAAAGTTTACCTAAGAGTAATCATAAAGTTTCATTGATAATACAGTGAACACAAATTAATTTATACTACCATGTTAAAGTTTTTAGACTCATCTGTAACACATACATCCAGTAAACTAGAAAATTTTCAAAATTTTCAATTGAGTGTTTCTTTTTCTCTTTGGGAGGGGAAGATCAATTTAATCAGAAGGTAGCATAGGAAATTTTACTATTCAACAACATGGAGCAAAAGAGAAAATTTTGATTATGAGATTGTAAGGTGAAGTGAATTCGCCAAAATCAGTAAGATTTTCAGAATTGTGATTTGTCAAGGTCTCCAGGAGACTGCCAATAGCAATTTATTTCAATTAAATGCTTCTCTAACAATGATAACATTTAAAAGGGAAAAAAGAAGGACCTACCTTGCCCCAAAATCAGGTTCTTGAATACCATCTTTATGATTTATGTGAGTATACAATGGCACCCAATTGGATATAAGATGAGCCACGGGAAGTAAATCTTCAGCAAGGGTTTCAGGTTGGGTTAAAGAAGTGTAATCAGCTGTCAAACTACCATTAGCAGTCATCATCTCACTGGAAGCATTGGTAATAGAAACTGAAGTTGATGAATGACAGAACAATGTAGAATTCAATTGGGCAGATCCTCTGGAGTTGTGATTTGTGCAACCTTTTCCACCCTTATTCAGATTCTTAAGAGTTTCCCATGACTGCAATAGCCATTTAATAGTGCTAGGTTGAAATTTTAACAATATGGGATCAACACAAACATCAGCATCTACCTTGCAAACGTCCAAAGAACCATTTTTCCAAGGAATACTTAATTTAATATTTCCACTAAATCCACCTTGGTTCCCAGTCATGATTGGACATGTTGCTGTATTTGACCCCAAAACAGGTTCACCACATCCTGCTCCTGATTCATGTTGAAAGTGTACATCTTCATTATCTATTTTGAGAAGCTCAATAACTGCTCCACGAAATTTTACAAAGTTTGTTAGCCGGCTTATACCAAGGACATCAACATTTGAATTGGCATCTTCAGACAGACTAGTTCCACATTGTATTTCAGAAATCTGAAGAACTAAGGAATGACGACAATGTGTTTTATTTTCTTCATTATCTAAGGATGGATCAAATGCAACAATTATATTTGTTATTGTAACATGGAAGCTTGTGAGCAACCACTTTATCATCTTTGCAATAGTTTTAACACCTTCATGAACATCCATTGAAGTCGACTTCTGAGCATCATCTAATATTTCATGCTCAGTCCTCTTTGAGCTTTTCAGGTGTTGATTGTCACTATCATCCAAGCCACAAGTTTCACTTTCACTAGTTGACACTTTATCTGTGAATGGAGAAACTACTATTTCAAGTCCATTCACTTCAACCTCACAACCTTTACCACTCCAAGGCATTTTAATCAACAGGTAGCCAATTGAACCTTCTTTAACCATTAAGGATGATGTCTTGCCCAACTGTTAAACATAAGCAGAGGAAAGCAATAAGCTAATGAAAAAAATAAAACAATTACTCTGAGAACACCTTCCAATTCTATAAAAATAATCTTAAGTTTTCGTTGTGATAAAACTTCCAACCCTACATAAAATATAAAACAATTTCTCTTGATGATTTTCAGCTGAGAAAACCTTCCAATTCTATAAAAATAATCTTAGGAGTTTACATTGTGATAAAACTTCCGACCCTACATGAAGAATTCACATTATTCCTACAACTAGCACTATTTGATGTACTTAGGCTCTATTTGGAAGAACTTATGTACAACTTATTTTGACTTATCATATAACACAAGCACCTGTGTATGTGTTTGGGAAAACTTATTACAATAGCTTATGATACGTCCATAAGCTATTTTCAACTTATTTCAATCAGTTCTCTAGGATAGCTATTGCAGTTTACAGCATGTATGAAAACAATTTAACCATATTTCCCCTTCAAATATAAAAACAAACTTATACATAAGTACTTTTATATAAGTCATTATTAATAAGACCTTAATTAAGTTATTTATCCAAATAGGTTCTTAGAGGGCGAACCCTGGCATACTGGTAAAGTTATGTCTTGGTGACTTGTTGGTCACGGGTTCAAATTCGGAAACAGTCTCTTTGCATATGTAAGGGTAAAGCTTTGTACAATATCCCTCCCCTTTACCTGCGCATAATGTGGAGCCTTCGGGCAATGGAATACGTAGTTTTTATCCAAATAGGTTCTTAGTCCTTATGACATGCGTGAGGAGCATATCAAGTGACAGCACTATGAGGAAACCACTCTTTGATCCACCAAGCCTGCCCTGACCCTGGCGAGCCCTAAGACCCAACTCACCAAATCTTATATTTATCAACAAAAAGAACCAAACTTGAAAATTCAATCTCTCACCTAGCTGACCAAAATTTGAAGTTACACAAGCCCACATGACGTTACATCCTAACCTTAACCATACATACACGATCAACGATAAGAATTTTATCAACCAACTTAAGTTTAGTCGTCGACCGCCTTCTTGGGCATTGATAACACACTATTGCCTACTTTCATCCCATCATTCACATCCCAACACCTTTTTTCTTTCATTACTATCAACCTATCCATGCATAGATGCCTCACTTAATCCATCAATATTAACACCACCAATGCCTAGTCCTAGGAAATTTTCCCAAAATTGAGGAACAGAAAGAAGAAAAAACTAAAACCTTTGAGTTGACGAAGTCGACGTTGAGCGCAAGATCGAGGAGCTGAATTGTGCCCTGCGAGAGTTGAACGTCTAGCTGGTCGAGGTCGATTTCGCCGAGGATGAACTGCCCCAGTTTCTTCTTGAGGAAGAACTTGCAAACCCTCTTGAGGGCCCACCGCGAGAACGTGGCCTCCGCCGATTTAGCAAAGTTCCTCCATGGAAACATGGTTTGGTTGAATGAATGAATAATTGAATTGGGCGCGAAATTAGGGTTCTCGGTGAGAATCAGGCAGCGAAATCGGAGGAGATGTTTTGGGGTGGTGGCGGCGACGACGACGAACCATAAAAAAGCTCCATACGATTGGCACGCAACCACGAAATTGTAGGATGAATAGGAACGATGGTTTTAAATTGGAAAAAACAAAACAAAGGAGAATCTATATCTACCTTCTACTTTTTCGTCTTTTCCTACCCTTTTCCCTTCGTCTTCTTTCTGTTTTCCCCCCCACATCAACGCAATCTTTACTTTATCCTTTTTCAAATTTAGTGCCAAATATTAAAATCAGTTCAAGAATTTAATTTTTACTGTATCCTTTCGAATTTAGTGTCAAATACTGGTAGTAGTATTAATTAAAAGATTTAATAAATAAATCTAGCAACAACAAAAAATAGATGCGGCAACAAGGGTCTTAAATGATAATTGAAGCATTAATAAAATAAACAAATCTATCCAAAAATTAATTACTTTAATAAAGCAACTAAAATAATTAATTCAAATATCATGATGATTTTTTATCATTATTATGTTAAAATTAATTATTTTAAAATTTAAAATACTAATTATGTTGGTAACAAACTAGCTGAAGGACAAATTGACTTACGTTACAAAAATAAAAGATATAAATGAAATTTTTAAAAGATAAAAAATTAAAACAAAATTTACCAAAAAGATAAATGACCAAACATATATTTTAGGCAATAATAAATAAGCCAAAAGTTAATAAATAATATATAAATTAAAACTACATTAACAATATTAATTATTGCAATTTTTTATAAAAATATATGTTTATATTTTCATTCAATTATAATAATATAAGTTTGTTGATTTTTATTCAAAAGAAATTGTTGATTTTTATAATAATTATTTTAAAAATAATATTAAAATTATTTTAAATTTATTTACAATTTAGATTTTTTTCACGTTGATTTATTCTTGATATTAGAAGCATATTTAAATTTTGAAGATAAAAGTGATTTATGATATTCAGTTACGAATTGTTAAACAATTCAAATGATATTAATCTAAATTGTTCAGTTGATAAGTTATGGTAAACAATTCAAACTATTCAGTAGGATTAACCTAAACTCTAAATCCACGTAAAAAAGAATTATAATTCAAATAATTGATTTTTTTTCAAAGAGAATCGCCCAATAGAAGAAGTTCTTGCCAAGGCTCAATTCCCAAGTACATCCAGAAGCAGACCAATGTAATTGAGTCTCAGCACCAGATGGGTTGATAGGATCTGTTTGGGTAAGCTTCTCTGGAAGCACTTCTAGAAGAAGAAAATAAGAGCAAAAAGATGAGATGAGCTTCTCCATAAGTAAAAATAAGTTCTTCATTAGCTAATTTGTAGAAACTCACCACCAACGTAGCTTCTCTAAAAGATGAGATGACATCTACAAATTAGCTAATGGAATACTTATTTTAGCTTATGAAAAAACTTATTTCATTTTTTTTTCTTCTTACTTTTCTCTTCTAGAAGTGCTTTTAGAAAAGTTAACATAACTTCCATGCTTCCCCACAAATTTCATGCCAAGTTTCAATTTTTAATTATCAATTTAGTTTCTAAATTTGATTTTTAAATTTTTTAAAGATTCGATTTGGTTTTTGATATTTTTATAAATGAATTAATTTGATTTCCAATTTTTTAAAAGGTTTAATTTAATTTTCAAATTTTAAAAAAATAAATTAATTTGATAGCTATTTTATTTTGGAAACTAAATTAAATTATTTACAGTAATTTAAGAAACAAATAGATAATAAAGTCAAGTTTTGATCCTCCTATTGCTGAAAGACTGGTCTTTGGTGGAGCATTACTGTCGCAGCAGAGTTATCCCTTCCACAGCCAGAGTGTCTGTATGAAACATATTATTGTCAAAGGCTATTCATGATGTAGCGGAAGAAGAATCTTCAAGATATTAATTTGTGTTTTTTTTAATTAAATCTTAAATCTAACGTTTACTTAAGATATTATAAAAAATAATTTAATTCATTAAAATATAAAAAAATTATATAAAATTTAAGATTTAATCAAAATTATGAATTTTTTAAAATAATAAAAAAAAAGAAACAAGATCAAAACCATGAATTAAAAATTATAAAAAAATTAAAATTACAATTTAATCTATACACTAATCAAACAACAAATAATAATTATCTAATAAATTTTAAAATATTAAATAATATTTAAAATCGTTAATTAATAAGTAATATTAAAATAATTAATCAGTGAACTAACACATTTAACCCATTGATATAACTTGTTTAAGCCATACGTTGTATTTGTTTCAAGAAATTAAAAATATTTCCGATGTAAACATAAGAATATCTCATTTCATGTTTAGTACAAAATTTGAATATAGTATTCATATTTTTTTCCTGTTTCATAATGATAGTTGGATATCTTATACTTCTATAAGAATGGAAATTAAATACTTATTTATTTCCACTTATTTCTTTCATTTTTTATTTTTAATTATTTAATTAATATATTTTCCCCTAAAATTACAAAGAAAAAACAAACATATTTATGAAAATAATTTTCCTAAATGTAATTATTTATGAAAATATAATTCTTAAAAATGCATATTATTCTTTAAACAAATGCAAGTCAGAGTATCTATGAAGTTGTCAATTTTAAATACCCACACCAACAAAGTCCACCACAGTTGGCATATGTTTTGGCAGTTTTGCTTCTTTAAATATATTGATAGGAATTCATTTTTCTTTTCGTGTGTATACAGAAAATTTTATTTTTCTTACAACATGAAAAAAAAATTATTGAAAGAGATAAAATTCACTTTTTTGATTTATATGTGTTCCAAGAGTTGGTTTTATAGCTTCCAGCTATTAAAATATCTTGCTTTTAGCAAAGAAAGAAAAAATAAATATCAACCTTAGGTATTTTATCTTATATTAAAACAACTTAAGTGATCACCATAATATAACAGTATTTTTTATGCATAAGATAACATAATATTTGAGCACGAATAAATTTGTTTTAATTTTAAAAAAAGTTAAACAACTCGTACTTTTATAAATAAAAAATTGTATTTAATTTTTGTTTCAAATTAAAATATTAATTGAACAAAATATAAATATTACTAATTTTGATTGATATAATAATAAAAAAAAATACACTTGCACTCATGTGTTTTTCTCAAATTGTATTCCATATTTATCCATTTTTATATATTAATGGTCATTTCGGACATGTCAAAAGTGTTTATGTCACTAACTCTGATGATGTCAATGTCCAAGGAACCAAATGCAGCAATGATAGTGGTCAAAGCTACGGTGAGGGACAAGGAGGTGATGGAGGTGGATATGGCGACGACGACTACAATGGTGGTGATTGCTCCGATAGGAATGGGTGTGTCCGAGTGCTATGTTGGTTGGTGGGTGAGGAGGAAGAGATGATGCTGTCGTGGGAGAGGAAGAATGAGAAGAAGGAGGTGGTGGTGGTGGTAAGTAAAAAGAGGTTATTGAAGAAGACGAAAGTTTGCAAATCAAAGATGTGATTTAAAAAAATGGGAGTATTTTAAATATAAATTTTCATTAAAAGTCATTTGACCAACATATATCTATTTTTTGTTAAATTATTAAATTATATTTAGAAGGGATGAAATCTAGATATAATACTATTCAATTAATTTTGTTCAAACCCTTGGTATAGTTTAGAGTTTTTGATGTTATTTGTGATTTTTCTCTTAATGTCCTTATGATCTATGTAACTGTTGTCATTTTTTGGCTAGATTTATCGTGTTTTGTGGAAATAAAATATAAACTTATTCCAATAACAAAAATTAAGATATTATTATATTGTTAAACTTAAATATATTTTTATAATTAATTTTTGTTAGAATCAATTTACTTAGAAAACTCATGTCTTTATTAATTTATATTTTTTGTCGTAAGTAAGAGATTTGAGAGAAAATGATCTAGTATTGAATGTTTGAAATATTATAAAAAAAAATTAAATATAAAATACTAACCATATTACTTCTAATTTAGGAAGAACCCTTCTGATATAATAAATTATGACCTCCAATTCATATAAACACGCATAATCATACATTAATTTATTGAATTAATATTAAACATATTAATATTTAATATATATTAAATATATTCAACATTTTTTTGGTATCTCTTTCTCTCCGGAAGGAACATACCGTTGGTTGGTTGATTAAGTAGACAATTCGCCATATAGTCACCTCAGGTGATAAGATACAACTCTATGCAATCTGCATAACACGAAAAACACACCGTTGAAAATGATAGTTTGTTCTTTTTTCCCGAAACATGCCTAGGAACGCGTGAAGATTATTATCTCAAAATTTTCGTCAGTTTCCTCCCTCGTATGCATGGAATGGATTTGCTGCATTTTGAAAAAAGAACTGCAGTCAGCAAACATGCATATTATACAATTTTCTCTCTTCTTTAAAATTAATTATTTGGATGATGAAAATTTTTAAGAAGAAAAGGGTGAAATAGAAAGAAGAAGAAAAATAATGAGTGAAAAATGGATAAATTTTTAAATTCTTTGAATTGAGAGTAATAGAAAAAGAATAAAAGAAAAATGAGTGGATTTTTTCCTAGGTTCTATCTAAAAAAATGAGTTAATATTAGACTAAATTACAATTTTGTTTTTTTCTAGTTTCTCAAATTTATAATTTTGGTTTCTTTAGATTTTAATTATAATATTTGATCATTTTAATCTTATAAATTGGTGATTTTATTCTTTTTAATAGATTATTAACAAATAATTTTGATTAATTGAATTAGTAAGTTTATTATAAATTAATGAAAATCATTCATTATTAGAAAATTGAATAAAAAATTTATTAATCATAATTTTTTAACAATTAATAATCTTTTATTAAAGTTTTTTAATGATTAATAATTTTTATTTAATTTATAATTAATCTAAAATTCTAATAATCATAATTATCAATTAATAATATATCAGGAAGACCAATATTGTAAATTTATGAAATTAGAAGAATTAAATGTTACAATTAAAAATCAAGGGGACTAAAATCATGAATTTTAAAACTTAGGAGATCAAAATTACAATTAAGTCTTAATATTAAACACGTTTATGTTTAATAACATATTACATATTTATACTATAGAAAACAAAAATGTAAATATCTTATTTATGTAAACGTATTTTCATTTAAATTTAAAATTAATTTATTAAACTTTTTTCCATAGATTCTCTTCATTTTAGGAGGGTTTTTGTTTTTGTTAAACATGTTTTTCAATCTTACTAGCATGATACCATGCGTACACATGGGTAATTTCGCTGTCTACTTATTGAAGAGAGAATATTTGAGAAAGATGAAAGAAAATAATATAATGAATATTTAAGATTTAAAAAGGACGTTTGAGTGTACTTATCAAAAGGAGGTGTAATTAGCAATTTTATGTAAGAAGACTACACTATCCCATTTGACAAGTAAATAACGGATGCTATTGAGGTAATTTTCAGTGCACATTGTTTTATTAAGTAGAAGAACTAGTACACTATCCGTGTGGATGCCCAGCTAAGTTGCAAAATTAAATGTATAATATAATTATATATATTTAGTTGTAACTATATAGAACTTAATAAATGAGAATCAAAACTAATAAGATTAGAATATATAATATATTTTATAAAATAACAATGTCTATTTAGCTCATAAGTTCACAAAATTAAAACAACATCATTTTTGAAAAAATTCACTCAAAAAAAGTTATAAACAAAGTTTAGAGAGATTGGTAGAGTATGATGTACTTAAATTAAAATTAATCAATCCACAACATAACAAAATTAGATTTTAGATCTGGATCTCAAATATAACTTCATGGTCAGCCTCTAAATTATGATAATTTGCAAAAGACTTTCCTCCAGAATCAATTTTTGCACTTTTCCTCCACTGATTATAAATAATCTTGCATTCTGTTGTCTCCTACAAATTAATATGGGTGAATTTTGCATCTTTCATAAATGAGTATATAGTACTATACACATCCTGAAATTAAGATTAAGTTCATGTTAGATATGTATATGTTTATAAAAATTTCATAGACAAAAGTAATTACTATATATAATAATGAATTACTAATGAAACTCCTACAAGCTAGTTTGTTTAGAGCAATTACCTACAAAATCATTACTTCAACTTGAATATCAATTAATGAGGTGAATCTCAACTAAACATAGTAGTTGGACATGAACACAAGCACTAAAATTACTCAATTATATGATATAGCAGGCTTTCTTAACACCAACAAAAATCTAAAATGTATATCAAATGAAAATCCCATATCTAATGAGAAGAAAGAAGCCACATTTTCATCCCTCAAAATCTCGAATAAACGAACTTTAGCATAAAGAAATCAAAGTGAGGAAGACAATACCACAATATTGTAGTAGTAAACGCATCTTGCAAAAACAAAACCAAACCAAACACCAACATCAATTTCACAAAATAAAAATGCATCTTAGAAAGGAGAAAAACAAAAACTTATCTTGAAACAGGCTTTGCGGTTTCAAAGAGAAAATGATCCAATGAATTTTTTTCACGCAAGTCCATGATCTTGTTAGGTCAATAGTTTTTCGTTGGATACGGTATCTACTGAAAGCTACAAAAAAGAAGAGAGAGTAGTTAGGGTTTGACAAAGTTGAAGTTTTCTAAAAAAATATAATAGGAGAAATGTAAAGGAGAGGATGAGAAGCATGTTGATCGGATTATTTTTTCCAACCGCTATCTGAGGAGGCCGAAAACAATATCGGAGTCGGGGACTGAAATGTTTCCGTTGAGAGTTTTTAAATGATAAAGAAGAAAAAAAAAATGAAAATGAGGGATAAAGAAATGAGAAAAGGTGATTCACGTTTTAAATTTGAAAATCAAAGCTACACACCCGTGAGCTTGAGGATAGTAGAACACACCTCGTGGTTTTGTTTGTTCACATTGTCAAGAAAATACTAGCAGCGAACATATCGAAGAAAATTTAAAAAATTATCCTAAGACCGACAAACACAGTTTCATTTTTTATGTTTTGTGCTGAAGAATATGCAATTTAATTAAATCAGTAAAATAATACCCAAATAAATTTTTTTGTTAATAGTATGTTTGAATAGAAAATTTTGAGTTAGTAAAAAATTATTTAAAAATATTTTACGTCAAAATAATTTTTTTAGGTATTAAATTCAAAGAAATACGATGAAAATTAAATTACTTTGCCTAAAAAATATTTGAAATACACAAATTTGAATTAATTTCTCTAAACAAAATTATAAGGAAATATATAAAAATTAGGGTAAGATACTAAGATATATTAGTAACATTTTTCATAAAAATACCAGTATGTTTTTAATGTTTAGTTTCTCTACACTATCAGTAGAAAAAGTTTTAGATTAGTAACTAATCAAAAATGTGGTGGTAAGAATAAAGCAATTGATATAAAATAATTAAATAATAAATTCATTATTACAGTAAAACGGTAAAAGAGAAATTTATATACAGATATTTTTTTTGTCTAATTATATAAGAAAATCTTATTCGAATCAAATAATATTATTATAAAATATAATTATTTAACCTAATTATATATTTAGAACTCAAATTCAAAATAATTAATTAAACTGAAATATCTTAGGCTTCATATTAATTTATCCACGTGTTTGACTTTTGCTGTATTATTTATTCCTTAATCTTTGAAAATATACATCATCTTTTGCATCACCAATCTTGTTCTTATAATTTTGGGACGGCACCTTCACAGAAGAAGAAGAAGAACGATAGTAATGGAAATCAAGCCGGGTTTGTCAGCACTCGTTACCGGTGGTGCCTCTGGAATCGGTAACTACCTCTTTTCCTTAACGCCATTCATATTCGTATCTATAAATATCATACTCTTCCATTTGACTTTGCAATTATCCTTCACTCTTTGAGATTTTGTCGCGGAAGCGCTTTGTTCATTTGTGCTGTTTCGAACTGAATCCGTAGTTTAATTGGGAAGAAAATAGATAGCAAACTACAGAGGACGTGTTCAAACAACTGTTAGTAATTGAATTAACACTATTTGCATAAGCTTTTCTGTAAGTACTTATGAGAGAAGCAAATAAGAAAAAAAATGAAACAAACTCCTCCTATATAAGCTAAAATTAGCTTATGCATAAGTTAAAAATCAACTTTTGGAGAAGTTAAAATCATTTACTTCTGACTTCTGAGGCTTTAACTATGATAAGCTTTGGTCACAGGCAAGTGAAAGAATGATAACATGCCACGTGATTTGATACATCTGCAACCAAAATATATGCTTGATGAAATTTGGTTTAAATCGCGTGATTCACTTGTTTATACTATTATTGCGTGTGATTTGACTCTCTCTATCTCTCTCTCTCTATATATTTTTTACAGGCAAAGGTCTTGCACTAGCTCTTGCAGAGAAGGGTGTATTTATCACGATCGTGGATTTCTCTGAAGAAAAGGGAAGACAAGCTGCAATCCTCATTGAGAAAATTAACACCAATTTTCATTCTAAGTTAGGATTTCCGTCTGCCATATTTGTGAAATGTGATGTGAGTAATGCAAGTAAGTGAGCTATTGTCTAGTAGTAAGACATTCATCAGGCTTCCCCGTGCTAGATGTAGGAATTGCCTCCTTATGGGCTCTATTTAATGTCCTTACCAAACCTTCTTGTGTTCTTCTTCAATTCAAATATATTAATATAGTGAAGTAACACCACTTAACACGAAAATACATAGTTATAGAGATTCACATGGTAGAAGGCATGTGATAAAGTTTCATAATCTGTAAAATGAATGTGTGTTCCAAGTTCCAACTATCATGAAGTAGCATAATTTATACATGTAAATGTCATAACGAATGCACTTTTCGTTTTGGTTGTCTTTAGTTTCTACAAATATATTAATTCTTAGTCACTGACAGGGGATCTAGCCGCTGCATTTGAAAAGCACTTTTTAACTTATGGAGGACTAGACATTTGTATTAACAGTGCGGGGATTAGTACTCCTGTACCATTCCGTGATGATCAAACGGATGGCTCCCGAACATGGAGATACACTGTTAATGTGAATTTCACTGCTGTTATTGATTCCACTCGCCTTGCGGTAAGCTTGAAACATGACCTAGTTTATCGAATATCATTTAACTAAATATTTACTTAATGCTGCCAAAAGAAAGTTGTTGGTTCACATTCTTAATGACAAAAATATTATAATTTGCTCCTGCATAATCACATTACCGATCACATACATAATTTCCCCACATGCTGTATATGAAAAAAGAGAGGTTAAATCCATTGGTTATTGTTGACATTCATTATCTTCATTTTAATAGATTAAAATCATGGAAGCTTCCAAAAGGCCTGGTGTGATTATCAACTTGGGTTCTGCTTCTGGTCTTTATCCAATGGTGGCTGACCCAATTTACAGTGGCTCTAAAGGTTTGTCATATACCAGCTTTTATTAGGGTATACTCCTTGAAACTTTTTGCTGAATTTAAAAAATTAAATTTGCCACACAAAAGAGCATAAAGACCTATTCAATTCAACTTAAGTGAAGCTGTTAAAACGAGCATACGTGTGGATGACCATTGGGCTTGAAGTGTGGATCAAGCAACAGCCTCACTGTTACCTTGCTCTAAAATTTAAAACTGCTATTCACAGAGCTGATTTACAGAAACCCTGTTTTTGTGACATAATAATGCTAAATAAATTTTTTATGTAAACTGTCTATTTATTGCGATTTTCCAAAATTTCTGTATTTCTGGCATGATTAAAAATTTATTTTCGAAAATGGGGTTTGCTATCATCAAAATCAGAAATCTTGTGATTATCTTATGATCCTCCGAGTTGCACCTCCTCTTTCTTTTTTCCCCCCTAATAAAACTTCTTGTAGATCCCAAAAAAACAAAAAAGAAAAAAGATTCACTAAAACTGGCATCTCTTTCTCGTGGATGAACATATATTTTAAAAACTTTTAATCAACAACAACAAAACAGCCTTATTCCACTATATGAGGTCGACTACATGGTTCACATGATGGTATTTGACTTAGTTAAAGACAAAATCTTCAAAGATATTATTTCCCATGATATCCATCTTAACAACTTCCTCCAATGTCCTTCTTTGTCACCCTCTCTCCCTTTTCGTAGGACTAAAAACCGTGCAATAGACTCTTGTTGGTGCTTCCAGTGGCCTTTTTTATATACGAGTCCAAACCACCTTAACTGATTTTATGTCATCTTTTCTTCATTCCATTCCGTTATCTCTTCGTATTCATTCATTTTGAATCCCATCCTTTCTTTTGTGGCCACACATTCATCTTAACATTCTCATTTATGATGCTTTCACATTTTTCTCTTCTTGTCCCTTTAAAGCCCAACATTCACTACCATAGTGTATATTTGGGTGTATAACAATACGATAAAATTTTCCTTTAAGCTTGGTAGGTATTTTGTGATCACAAATAACTCCCGAACCCCGACGCCTTTCTCCATTTTAACCATCTCACTTTGAAAAACTTTTAATAATAATCAAATTACTGAGAAGAAAGCTTTTAACTGAAAAGTTGTTTCCAAGGACAAAAAAAAAATAAAAATAAAACAAATAATTTTAGCTTTTCAGTGAGAGTTATATGATAGTCTTCATATCTCCCTCTCTAGAATTTGCATAAGTTACTATACTGCTTCCTAAAATGTTATCATGTTACTGTACTTCTGCAGGTGGTGTTGTTATGTTTTCTAGATCACTGCGTCTATACAAACGTCAAGGAATTCGAGTCAATGTGCTTTGCCCTGAGGTAAGTCCTATATTTGAAGCATGAGTATTCTTGGTTATGTTATTAATCTTTAATCTGTGGAAATATTAAATACTCTGTTGAAATTGACCAGAACTTTTTAAACAAATTTTCCTTATGCACTGAAATTGATTAGTACTTCTATGTTTTCTTTGTTAAATCATGAATGTGTTTTTTCTTTTTTTGGTTTGAGACCCTGGTATTCGAAAGCTACTTTGGTTCCCAACTAATGTTAGTTGAGTTGAGTGGATTCACTTTCCCAATGCTTTTTTTTTTTCCGGTTATTGGAACCAAGCTCCTTGTCTCTGGAACCTACATGCATTGAATGTGTTTTGATTTCAAATCAACATTTCTTGTAATGGTTTGTTACAAAGTACTATAATGCGAAAAGTTTGGTGCAGTTTGTTGAAACTGAGATGGGAAATAAGATTGATCCCAAGATCATCAATTTGATGGGGGGCTTTGTACCCATGGAAATGGTGGTGAAAGGTAAGTCTATAAATTCTTTTGTTCTCTCATTTAGCTTAGCCAAAAAGTGGTTGGTGGGCGTGCCTGTAATTTGTAGATCACTAAATCATAGATTTGTAAAGGTTTGCTTTATATTGTAAATATTGCAAAAATTTTGTGGGCTGGTTGATTAGTTTTCCATTACCCCCTATTGCATTGCATGGGCATCTCCTAAAACCAAATTGTCAAAATGATCATTGTCAAGTCAAGAAGAAAAGTCACCACTGATATATGATTTTCAGCAACAAAGGATGGATTTCGTCATTTTCACTATCCCTTCCAATGCCATACTGGCATTGGAAAAGCAATAATATCACAATGGGTAGAGAGAAAAGAAGAAGATTTATCAAGAACCTAAAAATGCTACAAGCACAAACAACACAATAAGATGAGCCAAAGACTCAAACATAGAAACAAAGCATGTCAAATAGATCAAGAGATGACTATACGCAAAGCAGCTAAACACTTGTTAGGAGTTGTGCAAACCAAGACAATGGAGGCTGGGCATCATCGAATTGGCCAGTGAGGTGAGTGTTGGAGAGAGGACTTTGTGGGCTTTTGCTTGCATGGAAAAGCTAAATTGATGAATGGAGTATCAGAGCATGCTAGTGCATTGAAACTTACGTTGTGGTGCAACTTCAGAATCTATTTGGCAATTCACTGATGATCATATAGTGGTGATTTCTCTTCCCGTCAATGATCATTACTGATCTTGATTAGTTGAGATGTAGTTTCACTAGTTTGGCCCTGTCTCTAGTCCCAAATGTAGTCTATCACCTGTCATTGCTTTAAGCTTAATAGGATTTAACTTGGGGGAGAACAATATCTAAAACAATATCTCATATCATCATTATTTTATATTAAAATGTTTTACGTGGATGATTTCTTAAGTGATGTCCATATTTTGTTATAATTCATTATCAATTTCCTTGTTTGATTAGGATTAGAGTCTTGTATAAATATTAACAGGCTTTGATGCTATATATTTTGTATCTATTTACATCCTAGTTTCTTTGTTGATTTATGCTGTTAATAACATTATGTTTGTAATTCATACACGTTATGAGAAAATGGATTGAGTTAATAATAGTGATTGGTCAATGTTTCTAACATTATGTTAATAATAGTGATTGAGTTAATAATAGTGATTTGTGCTGTTAATAACATTATGTTTGATAAGAAAGTATTTCAACCTCTCAAGGTGCTTTTGAGCTCATTATGGATGAAAGTAAAGCTGGTCATTGCCTATGGATTACAAATCGTCAGGGCATGGAGTACTGGCCCTCTCCATCTGAAGAAGCAAAGTACTTGATACGTTCCTCTCGTTTCAGGAAAAGATCCAATTTCAAAGCTCCATCAATTAAACTTCCTGAGAGTTTTGAGAAAATGTGTGTATTTGAACTCTATCTCTCTTGTTATAATATATACATGCCTTTGGAAGATATTTATTTTCTATTTCCATAGTGTTAGAAAGCGCACATTTATAATTTCAGATTGGCATATCTATCGACTATTTCTTCTCACAATTTTATTAGTTTAAAGATGCGTTATTTACTGTTTGCAGAGTTGTTCATACCTTGACTCACAACTTTCGGAATGCTACCAACATAGTTAGAACACCACTGAGATTACCTGTCAAGCCAAAACATGTTCTTGTTAAGATAACTTTTGCTGGTGTCAATGCTAGTGATGTAAGTTATATCTTTTTGAATTCTGAGAGGACTTGTGTATGCATATTGTTGAGTTTTTTTTCAATTCTCTCTCAGACATGTCCAATCCTTAACTTCATGATAGATAGCCTCAATTGTGGCAAAAAGATACAGCCTTCATTGTTGAACTAATTGCCTAAAAGAATTATGCATTAACTCAACAAGTGCATGTTCAAATCAGAAACTGCATGGATTATAGTAAAATACATACTAATGTAATATGCTTGTGGCTTTTCTGTATATCTAGAATAAGGCACTACACTAATTTGGAATTACTTCCTTAAAACAAGGCACTATGTGTTTATTGTTCAAGAATGTTACAACTCTCGAACTTAGATTTATGTAAGTAGGTGTTGTATGAGTAGCAAAATAAGAAGTTTTTTTCACCTCCTTCAACCTAAGATCCTAGGCTTACCATACCTTAGCCTTCTAGAGAATTTAATATTTTTTAGTATTTTCAATTTGATTCTTCAAAGTCTAGTTTCCTAGTTGAGGCACTAACTTTTTATTCATCTCGATTTTGTCCGATTGTGCACATACACGGTGTAAATAAACTTTATGAATACTGAACTGAATTCTCATGGAAGGATCTAGAGAAACTCTAAAACACACAAGGATTCAGTTGATAAACGTATCTTTTGGGGACCATAATATTATTTTTATAGAATATGATAAAATGTTAATAAATGGTAAAAATCTGATAAGCCGGATTTTTTTTACTGTTCTATTTTTCACATGTTTAACTTCCTACTAGAGCATGTCTGTTCAAAAGTTGTTTTATGACAAAAATGAGGGCAGAGTTGAACCAAATAGATGTACTCTGAGACTTTGACACACAGATTTGTTTGGTCCAAGGGACCCTATGATTGATAACTTCTCTTAGGCTTTAATAATTTTGATTTGTAACTTAAGCATGACAGGAGAAATGGGGACAAAAAAGGCGTATGTGTCTCTGTGATGAACATTATTGATTTATCATGTCAGATGAGTGTGATCCTGGATAAAACATGTGGGGTCTCATCATATCAGATCCTCTTGTTTTAATCTATACAACTATACATGTTTGATTTCAATGACTTGGAAAAACACAGTATCTATGTTGTGTAATATTACATCTTTTTGTGCAATACAAAGCTTCTCTCCGCTCACAGTCTTTCAAGTGCTATATCCTTTCACATCATCTAGAACATGTGTTTTCATCTATAATCAATAATTCTAACAAGAATGAATAATGATAGGTAAATTTTAGCTCAGGCCGCTATTTTGGTGGCAACAACAATGATGTTGCTTCTCGTCTTCCATTTGATGCAGGATTTGAGGTATAGATATATCCCGTGTGTAGATATCTTGATATGAAGCCTACCACTTTCACGAGACCCTTACTTACAAGTGTACATTTTTTTAATGTTTATATTTTAGGCTGTAGGGATAATTGCAGCAGTTGGGGATTCTGTCACTGACTTGAAAGTTGGTATGCCTTGTGCATTCATGACTTTTGGAGGCTACGCTGAATTCTTAATGGTGGGCAGTGCTTAACATAATGTTTTATATTTTCCTTTCATATTAATGACTTAATTATTAGAGTTTCCATGTACCACTTATTTAGAAAACCATGTGTTTGGTTATTAAGTTGATCTGATGATGATACTGCGGTGATATTTATTATGATGTAAGTTATTAAAGCTGTTTTTTTTAATTGGGATAGATTCCTTCAAAACATGCTCTTCCGGTGCCTAGACCAGATCCTGAAGTTGTTGCCATGCTTACATCGGGATTAACAGCCTCAATTGCTCTAGAAAAGGTTGACTAATATAATATTGTCTCCTTGCTTCAGATGTATCCTTATTTCTTAGTATTTGAAATTATACTCATTTTTGATATCAATGTAAATCAAGCCTTTTTTTGTTTATTTACTATCTTCTGTGAATCTTCCGCTGGCTTGTCTTGATCAGAGTTTCCTTTTTTGTACACTGAAAAGGCAGGACAGATGGAATCTGGAAAAGTGGTCCTTGTTACTGCTGCAGCTGGAGGAACTGGGCAATTTGCTGTTCAGGTACTTCATAAATCCCATGCCACTTTTCTCAACCATATGTGCCTGTGTATATGTTTCCAGGAACTATTTGTTGTAACAGTTTCTTGATATTCTGTAGTTGTAGGCTGAACCTGGGAAAACTAACCAATATTTTACACCAAAAAAAAAGAGCAGAATTTGTATCTTTTACTCTATTTTTTTCACACTTTCTATATTGATGGACATTTATCATCATACTATTTTATTCTCTCTTTTTTTCCAAGCATTAGTTGTTCTTGAGATCACACAAAGAACTCTTGTATATATTTCCTTGATTCCTTAAGACCAAAGATAACTTCCCACTATTTTAAGACAAAGATTGCTTGTTCTTTTTCCATTTCTTATTAAATGCTTGGAGATGAGGTCCTATTCTATGAAACAAAGAAAGGCAACAGAAAGTAGTCAAGATAGACTATCTCTTGACTTAAAACAGTGAACTACACAGGTGGAGTGTAGTAGGAGAGTATTACTTTGTGTAAAAGAAGCGGTTGAAAAATAAATAAACAAAAAAATTTACAAAGCTTGCTCAAATCTGTTAATAGATAACTTGGGGGGTACTTCAATCTTGATTTTGTAGTGTAAAATTTATGCAATTTCTCTGCATAAAAGTTTCTTTGCCCGGCCTATTAATTTGGATTATTGCGCAGCTAGCAAAATTAGCAGGAAATACAGTGGTTGCAACTTGTGGAGGTGGGGCAAAAGCCAAGCTTCTGAACGATTTGGGAGTTGACAGAGTCATAGACTATCATAATGAAGATGTAAAAACTGTATGTTTTCTAAATCCTTTGATTCTTTTGAGTTCATTCAACCATAACTGCTTTTATTGAAACAGTTAGATTAAAAAAATCATTATAACCTAATTAACCATTCAGATGGTTGATGTGTCCTTTGATGTAAAAATTTCTTTCACTGACATTTGGCTCCTTAGTATTAATTCTCTTTTTTATTGTGTTTTAAGATATTCAATATTTTTAGCATATTAGGATATACATATATGTATAAGGTCAGACCCTAAAAATGCGCATTCAATGAAATCAACACAATTAAATTATGCCATTCATGTGTTTTCAGGTCCTTTATATATTTAGCTAATTGAAATATCCAGCAAGTTGCTGTTTAGTTTCTAACAAACGATCCTAATTCTATTCGAACTGCTTATGTTATCTCTTCTATTTTGTTGAATGAATTTTTCAGACTGTTTCCAGAATGTCCCTGATATTATTGACTATTGAGTTGAGTATTGATACACCTCAATTTCTGTTCCTATTATAGCCCTTTTTTATCATACACCAGCAACAACCCAGTGAGCCTAAAAATATAAATAGAAAATCCTTGAATTCCAAGAAAAAAAAAATATTTACCTTTTGTTGAATAATAGGAAAGTAGAAATTCATCTTAAAACCCGTGTAGGAAGAAACATCACAAGTCACAACATCTCTGTTGAGCAATTTGCATGATGGAATACCTATAAACTCTCTTTAAACAAATGTGCTCTATCAAACAGGTAAACATTACAATATCATCTTATTACATTTGCTGACAAAAGCTGTGAAACTCACTGGACATAGACTTACTAGTTCTAATTGCCAAAGAACAATAATTCATAACTGAAAGGACAGAATATTGGTGAAGTCCTTTACATACCAAAGACCAATCAAACACCACAACTTAAATCTTTAATGAATATCAAATGTTCAAATCATGGCTCCAATTTTAGTGCAAATTGGCATCTTACTTTGTTGATTCTGTTTTGGTTCTTGTCTTTATTGGAACAAATTATGTAAATTGATTTGTACCAACATGATAATTTTTTTACTTAATTCTTCAGGTTCTAAGAGAAGAGTTCCCCAAAGGTATTGACATCATCTATGAGTCTGTTGGGGGTGACATGTTAAACTTGTGCTTGAATGCTTTGGCTGTCCATGGACGACTCATTGTTATTGGCATGATTTCTCAGGTTTTTCTTTTTTTCTTCTCATGCCACATTTTTCCTCCACAGCACTTGTGAAAGTTTCCTTGCATCTATAACATACTGTGCTATACTATCCTTTTTTGTGAGAGGTAGTACCGACTCATTTAGGGATTCTAAATTCATGTAATACCTTGGATTTTATCCTCATTTAAGTGTAGTGAAAATTAAATTTGAATTATTGTGGTATTCACTATCAAATCCAGTGAGTTATATGGAACGTGGAATTCTGTAGCCCATCTCTGATGTCTGGAATGAAATTTGGAATTTAGCTAGTTATATTACCATAATATAGAATTATTTTTATTGTTAGATTCCCTTTCCCATTTATTTGTGAAATCTGTTAGAAGAGTTTATGACGCTGGATTAGAAATTGCAGCAAGCTGTTTCTGACCTCTTAAGGAATCTATTGTTAATGAACAATATTGATATCGTATTTTTTGTTTTCGTTCATTCCAGTATCAAGGAGAGAAGGGTTGGACGCCATCAAAATACCCTGGACTATTGGAGAAGCTCTTAGCAAAGAGCCAAACAGTGGTATGTAGCAATATGATGAAGTTATGCACTAGTAGGCAGCCACCACTTTTTATTTTTTCAGATTTCTTGATTCTTATTTCATTGTCATTTAATCTTGTGATTTGGGGAGCTTAAAATATCCATCTCATGCTGAAGTGAAACATTTTCTGGGTAGGAAAGTTTAACTTTTAAACCTCAATCCTGTCATATCATGCAGTGATGAAATGTTGGAAGGACAAATACTAGTTCTTTTTAAGTAATTAGTTATGAATATGACTATTCTTTTGTTTCAGATTGAGTAGTTTAAATTATCTATATACTGTCTGGCTAATTATTTGTATATGATTTCTGTATTAACCTACAGTAAAAACACCATAGACTAAGTGCAGAAATTTTGGACATAAAAACCTATAGTTTACTAATTTCTAACCAAAATATTTATAATTTTGGACAAGTGGTATGGTCAACTTATCAACCACTAGTTAAATTGTTTCTAACTGAACTCTTTTCATTCCAAGAATTGCAATCTCCCGTGCAAATTTCCATTGTATTTTTCTATGATTTACTTATGTTCGTTCATAATTCCTAAATTTCAGTCTGGCTTTTTCCTGGTGCAATATGGTCACTTGTGGCAAGAACATCTTGACAGACTATTTAATCTTTACTCTTCGGGAAAGCTAAAGGTAACTTATACACATTCCATTCATATCTATGGATCAATAAAAGTATCTTCATTAACAGTATATTTATTTGATTTTTGCTAGTTGCTATACTTAGCAGTTGCCGTGCTAGTTTGTGATCCTTAACTTTCTCGTTTCTTCATACAGGTTGCTATTGATCCAAAGAAATTTATAGGCCTGCATTCTGTTGCAGACGCTGTTGAATATCTCCATTCAGGCAAAAGTGTTGGGAAGGTATTTACATAAAAAATACACTTCTATTTTGATTTTGTGACTATTTTGTAACAATCTAATGAGATATAATTTCTCTAGGTTGTCATCTCCGTGGACTCAAGCTTCCTTCCTCAAGTGGCCAAATTGTGAATCAACCCATGCCAAATGACCTCAGATTATATTATAGCTCTTTCAAATTAAAAAGGATAAGTTAAACATGCAGCTCTTGTGCAAGTAATGTTGTCGAATGTTTCTGAAATTTGCTGCATCAGCTCAATGCCAAAGCTGAAACGTTCCTCAATGCTTTTTCATTTTTTTGGTTACTTATGCAATTGTGAGTTTAAAAAATAAAAATCTGTAAGAAAATGGAGCAAGGTATACCACCTTTACGTTCATAGTTTATACTGTAGAACACCTTTCATATCATGAACACGAAAACAATTGTATATTTTGACTCTCGGTGAAAACTGGCCACTCTTTCCTTTATTTGCATTGTTGTTACTTCAGAAGTTGAAACTGTTGTTCAATCGAATAACTGTTAATTTGGCTCTATAGTTTACACTTGCCTTAAACCTGCTCTCAAGTTCTTCCCATGACTTAATTTGGCTCTCAAAATCTTCTACAAAAACAAATGTAAGAGTTGTAAGGTTAACTTGATAGTTGAAGGGAGAAAGAGGTCATGGATTCGACTTTCTTAGTAACATCTGACATTGACCGATAAAAAACAGACTAACAAATTTTAGAGAGACAAAGAGAGATGTTATTTGTTAAGGAGATTAGCTTTGGGACATTTCCAGTTGACATGAACCAAATGGAAGTTGGACGCATGTTATGTTGTAGGTGAACTTGGTCAGTTGAAAGGTATTATAGAAATTAAGTTGACTCTTAAAAAAAGTTGTGAATCTTGTTTTGACCCCCAAAGTTTAAAAGCGTATTGTAAATGACTCGGTATATAAAAATGCTACAAATTTCAAATTCACAAAGGTAAAGTTAAAAACATAGAATAAGCCGATTAAAATTGAAACTGCAGATTACATATTGTCAATTTTGCAAAAAGGTATTTTGTTATGTGTTTTTATCATTGCCTTGGGTTAGAATATATGCATATGTGTATCTCTAAGTTAATTCCTACAAATATTCTTAAATATATACAGACAGAATTGTTGATATTATCAATCAGTAATACACGTAAACTACCTTAACATTCAATCCTAAAATCATGAAAAAATTATGTGCAACCAGTTGTTAGCCAAATTATCGTAAACAAATATTTGAGCTAATGTTAATAATCTCCGTACAGCACTGCGCATTTTTTCAATAGCTTCTTTCTACCACCTTATCACACCATCACTATTGTCTTCCCAAGGGTCCCTTCAAACCACGGCTTGAAACACTATCTACTAAAAAAAAAATTAAATACTAGTTCACCGGAATATGCTTCCTACACCATATCTTAATAGTGGAAAATCCAAAATATCCGTATGAGTTTTTATACATGAGACATTCGCATTATTAACTCAGTACTCCAACCAACTAAGTTAATAGGTCAATTATGTTAAAAAATAATTAATATTGATACATATATTACTTAATTTTTTAATGTATATTTAACACACATAATTTTACATAATAAATTTTATAATAATTAATTTTGATATAATAATTAAACTATAAATTAATTGTTCTCCTCATTTAACTAAAAAAAAACAACTTACGGATTACCCAATACGAAAGAAAAACACTTACGGATTGTCCAATCTGTAAAAAAAAAAAAATCCTCATACGGATTGGTGAATCCGTAAGAATCTTACAGGTTCGTCAATCCGTATGAATTATGCAAATTTGTGTATGAAGCATAACGTGAAGGGTATTTTAAGTATTTCACTGTTATGATATGGTGTATTAGAAATGTATATGATGTAGGAAGCATATCCCTAAACTTTAGGATGAAAAAATAGAAGGTGTTTTTTTTTTTTGGTGAAAAGACACGAAGAATGGTACATCCATGTGTTAAGTCTTGCCAAATTAGTGCATCTCATTCAAAATTATCGCGCACTAATAGATGAAGACAAAGCATAAGACAATAGCATGCGCTAAGATAGATGATTGTGATGTATTTGATGATCTTAGGCTAGCTCTTTGTATGTATGAATCTAGTGACGTTTGTGTTAATGGTATGAATCAGTTCTTTTCACTGTTTAACACAATGTATGAGCAAAACAAGTGGTTAATTAAAGAACTCAAATATGAGTTCAACTTCAACTCGGGTTACTCAGCTTAAGAAACAGTTTATCAAACTAACTAATGAGTTAAATTTCTTGAGTTGATTTCGATTAATGGCCAACCTTACTAATGGAGATAATGGTATTGATACATAATGTGATGGAGGAGATTTTGAGAAAGTAATTTTATATTTGAGTTTAATTTGCAACTTTAATATAGTTTTAACTCGATTGGGTTGTTAATATGAAATTCAAACTTAAGGTTTAAACATGATTGAGGTAAGGACAGTTTGCAATCTACAGTTTATTTGTCGAGTATATGGAGGGTAATTAAAATGAGATCTGTACAAAAAATTTAGAGTGTTAGCTTCTAAAACACACGCAATGGCTTAAAATAAAAGTCAAGCCCTTACCAAAAAAAAAAGTCAATAACTTCATATGACATCGTATAATATTAATCAACAAGTAACAAATTTTATTTTTGAAGGAACATTGGTTTCTATTTATCTATTATTTTAAAATCACATTAATTACTATATTTTGAATTATATACTTGTAGAATAAAAAGAAAAATATTGTATAAAATGTTAAAGTGAAAAATAAGAGGGATATAATATTTATTATGAAATTTTTGGTGTGCATCAAGGCATTCCTCAGTTGAAAGCTAATGACTAATCATCCACGTACTAAGATTCATTTAAGGAGTTGATATTTCTCGATAGATATTTTTTCATACACGAATCAAGGATCAAACTCATGACCACATACTTAAGAAACAAGATTACCTATCAACCATGTCAAACTATATTGATATTTATGAAGAGATTAAAAATATTTAGTTAAAATGTAATTTTCGTCCTCATATTTTTTCAAATCCATAATTTTAGTCCCTCTATTTTTTAATTAAGACATTTTATCCCCATTTTTTAACAATCTATGATTTTAGTCCCCCTTTGTCAATTTCAAACATAGCTATGTACTTTTTTTAATCTTTTTTTAAATAAATTAAGCTTGCTACCAATGAAATAATTAGAAAAATATTTGTTATATGAAAAATAAATAGATACATATCAGTTAACTTTACAGAGTACATAGATCAATGTTTGAAATTGGTTACAATGATTAAAATTATGAATTTTTTAAAAGTGGAGACGAAATATCTCAATTAGAAAATGAGGAACTAAAATTGTGAATTTTTTAAAAGTGAGGGATAAATGTTTCAATTAAAAATAAGGGGACTAAAATTGTAAATTTAAGAAAATAAGGAGATGGAAATTGTATTTTAGCATAAATATTTTAGTAAATTGATATTATTTTTTGGCTACAATACAATTTTCGTCTCCTTATTTTTCTAAATTCGCGATTTTAGTCTCCCTATTTTTTAATTAAGATATTTTATCCTCCACTTTTTAAAAAATATGTGATTTTAGTTCCCTTTTCTAATTTCAGATTTGACTATGTACTTTTCAAATATTTTTAATAAATTAAGTTTATTAGTAATTAAATAATTCTTAGAAAAATATTTGTGATGTGGATAGTAGATAGACACGTATAAGTCAATTTTCTAGAAGACATAAATCTAACATTTAAAATTGAGCAAAATGACTAAAATTGTAATTTTTTAAAATATAACAGATGAAATGTCTCAATTAAAAAATAGGAGGACTAAATCGCAGATTTGAGAAAATCAGATAAAGGAAAAAATGCATTTTAGCCTTTTTTTTTCTTAATTTGTGTATTATAATCTTAATGTCGAATAAAAGAAATGGATGGAATAATGGATAAAGGTGATTATTATGGAAAATCCTTGAGCATGATTGCACATTGAAGTAGATATTGAATATATATTTTTAAAAAATTATATTCATTAAAAAAACGCAGTTCCTAAATCCGTTTTTTTTTCCTGACAGGAAACTATTTTAATCTAATTCTTGACGGCCTCCTAAATTGTCAAGCAAGCCCCTATAGCTCAGTGGTAGAGCGTCAGTCTTGTAAACTGTTCGATCCTGCATGGGGGCAATTGTATATTTTTTCTCTAACTTGATGTCCAATTCAAATATTCAATAACTTTCCTCCTAGAGTGATTAAGTCCATTACCAAGCAATGAAAAAAAAATATGGTAGGAAATAAAAGAACTTGGTGCTTTTTTCTTTTCTTTTCTTTTTTTATGAGAAGACTCCTCATTTAAGGATTTAATTTATCGCATATTTGTACTTGTGTACTAAATGAACAATTAAATAGACTATTTATACACACCTTTTAGTTGTTTTTGCTGCATTTTAACATAAAAAAGTGAGAAATGAATCCCAAATGCTATTTCAAACACACACTAACTCATAATTAACCCTTACTTATTATAGATTATTTATAAATAAATGAAATAAAAAATTTATTCAAAAGTCATAATTAGGGGGTATTCGTGGGTTAGTTCGGATCGATTTTGGTCAAATTTAGGATCTAACTTAATCAAATTTGATTAGCTCGGTTCGGTTTGGTTTTCAGGGAAAAAAAATTGAAACTCAATCCAACCCAACTGATTCATGAACGGTTTGGTTCGGTTCGGACCAACGGGTTACCCATTTAAATTTGATCTTTTTTTATCTTAGAACTATTATTTTATATCATGATTCATTCAAATATTCAATACAATTAACATAATAAGGTAAATAGCCATTTTCGTCCTTGAATGTATAGAGACCTAACAAATTCATTCCCGAAAGATGAAAATTCAAATTTTAGTCCTCAAAAGTGAAAAAAGTGTGACAAATTCATTAATCCGTTAACTTTCGTATGTTACCGTTAATGAAAGAGTCTACTTTGTACAGAGGGACAAAAATGTTACAAAAATTATTGTCAACATGGCTACAAAATAAATTGGATCAAAATGTCAAGTAAATTTCCATTTGATCAAAATATCAGTAAGTTTTCATTGGACAAATTTGTCATATCCCAAATTTTATTTCATTTAAGGGTAAAATGTAATTTAGGATAAATAGTCATTTTAGTCCCTAAATGTGTAGAGCACTTACAAATTCGTTCTGAGAGATGAAAATTCAAATTTTAGTACATACATTTTTACATGCATTGCAAATTTGCTACAACTATTTACTTGTCTTCTCAGCTACCGAGATCATTGACACATTGTTGGAACCTAATAGTATCATAGGATATTCATGAGTTTTCTCTATTTCTCTATATATCATTTTCTCGGGTTCTTTTTCACGCTGTAAAAGTTGTCATAAATTTGGTATTTTTACCAAAAGCACATCCTTTACTCGTTCCGTATTACCAAACTCCCCAATACCATTCAAAATGCCTAAAGAAGTTGAAGAAACATTTAAGGTTGTCGGGCTAACATTGATTTTTAAAAAGTGTGATTTCGAACGAGGATGTGATCTGTTCTATTCTATTTTTTTCTCTGTGTTGGGAGTTATTATTATCAAAGTTGATATGACTTTGTATCCCTTTTGTGGATTTTGAAAATCTTTGTGTTAGACCCAGTCCTGTTTGAGAGAGAAGTTGACACTTGACAACGTCAGATATGCACTTAATTGGTTGTTGTCCTTTAAGCTGGTAAAACCATTTTTTAAAAAAAACTTTCTTAATTATAGGTTAGAACAAAATCAAGCGTGATGGTGTTGAATTATAGGTTAGAACAAAATCAAGTGTGTTGGTCATGGAAGAATTAAATTATATTTTACAAGTTAGAAAAAAAAAAAGGAAAGATGAAGATTAAATTATATTTTATCCTTAAATGAAACAAAATTTGGGATCTAACAAATTAGTCCAATGGAAACTTACTAACATTTTGGTCCAATCTATTCAATAGCCATGTTAGCAATCATTTTGTGACATTTTCGTCCCTCTGTACCACGTAGGCTCTTTCATTACCAGTAATAGATGAATGAATTTATCGCATTTTATTTTTTACTTTCAGGAACTAAAATTTGAATTTTCATATTTCAGGAACGAATTTTTCAATGCTCTACACATTTAGGGATAAAAATGACTATTTACTCTAACACAATATTATCAAATGTCTGAAAGTAGTAAAATTGATTCATTTAATACCATCAACATAATATTCTAAAATAAACTAATACAAATTAAAACAAAATATTCTTCAACGAGATTTACTATAATAGTATCAATCACAACTATTTCCTACAAACTAATTTCTTGCAATAAGCTTTGGTGCAACCAGATTTGTTACAACCAGATTTGTCAAAACAAATGAACAAAATAATTAATATTATAAACATTTGCAGTTTCAATATTTGGAGTTCCAATATTAGCAGTATTTAAAGTCAAATCAAACAACTTTAATTTTTTTGATTGGTTCAGTTCGATTTTGATCGGATCTATAGATCTAAACTCATGATTCAACCCATATATGAACGATTTTGATCCAAATACATAAATGACTCAATCCAAACTATTCAAATCGATTTGGGTCAATTCAAATTAACGGATAATCCATACTTGTAAACACCCATAGTCATAACCCCATACCTTCCAATTAGTCAATCTTCGTATTAGCTCATTTAGCTGGATACGGGCAAACTTTTACACGATACATATTAAATTACATAAATATTGAAGATAAACTGGACATCACGTATAAGCAAGGTTACATACTCACATTCCTCTAAGCATTCAAGTGTAAATTCCAGAGTGGTTCTAACATGCATACATTGATTTTTTTTGTAGCCTATAATTCTCTGGACCTGAAAGTGGTAGATTTTCTTAAATACATGTGACTGCTACAGAAAAGGAAAAAAAAAAGAAAGGAAACTAGGATAGGAGACTGAAACTGAAAATTTCAAAAATAATGTAGTGAGCAAACCTTTAGAGTCGTGGCAGAAGATCTTGCCTTTAGTTTTTGAATGTTGTCTCTCTCTCGACCCACGTCTGTGTGATTTGTTATACTTTTGATCATGGAAATGACTGTAAATCAAAAATCAAAAAGCAAAAAGCAAAAGAACAAAAACATTATTTAGAAATGAAAAGAAAAAATACTATATTGAGTGGAAGTGGCGTGTAAGTTAAAATAACGAACGACAAATCATGCATTATTTGTCCATGGGCCATCGGTATTACCTTATTATTGATTCAAAAGATACAGTTGAGTAGTCCATTCTAATTGAAATTATATATTTTTAAAATTTTGTTGCAATGTTTCTTATAAAAAAATATAAAATCTATAGGTAACATATCAGACTTCGATATTTTCAACACTCTTTAACCTCTTTCCAACGTTTCATTTTCTCTTTAAATTTTCTTTATTTCCTCATCATTTACCTTCATTTCTCCATTTTCTCTCTTTTTACTCTTTTTTTTCGGTTGCAGGAGGGCAGGAGAGAATCTAATTTTGTGACATATCTTTGAAAAGTATTGAATGGGTAGAGAAATATCATGTATGATTGCATTTGATCAGTGGTTGTGCTAAGAGAGCTAAGGTTGCCCAACTCTTAGTAATTTTGGGAAGATAATTAATTGTACACAAAGTTTTGGTTCCATACTTGGGTGAGGGGATGGAGTCTTGTAGTTAACTTTGAGATATGTGACAATTACTAACTTTGGTGAATTGGTGGTTATCCGTAGCTAAATCTTGACATGAAATATAGGAAATTATTGGATGTTTGTAGTTTTTTTGAGGATCAATGATTTGGAGTTGTCTGAGTATGTTTTCAACGAACTTGGTGTGACAAGACACAATTGACGTGATGAGAGAAAGATGCAGGTATTCTTGAAAGGACATTACCTCGTGAAAGCAATTAGTATTATTCTCAAAGTGTAGTTAGGCACCCTATTTTCTTTATCCATACTTCCTAGGTTAATATGGACCACAACCATATGTATAATGTAAAAGATACACTTCATATTTTTCCACCTCACCATCAAATCACAGTACATCAACTAATCTCACTAGTCCCATAAAGGGGCCATTACATAATACCAGGGGCTTTCCCCTTTAGGTAGGTCATCTTTTCTTACTATACACACCCCTTCATTTGAACTATAATTTACTTGAGTGTTGGAATGTTTGAAGGTGATCATCCGTCATTTGTTAGACAACCATGGAACTCTAAATCACCAAGGAGCATACACCCAATTGGAATATGTAAGTCTCTAACCTGGAATATTCATCTTGAACAACCTTTTCTCGAAATACATGTCCAATTGAAATATGTAAGTGAATTGAAAGACATTCATGATCTCTAATCTCTATGAAAAAAAAACATGTAAAATGATATTTTAACATTTTACAAATGGGGTGAATGTTGATCATACACACATAAGAAACGCATGCTTTCAGTGAGTTACAAATATTCAAATATTTAAGTAGTTTAATCGGCTTTAACAATATCAATTGTGAAAGTTGTGCACGCACTTTGGAGCAACCACCATATTTCCATCGAAATACTTAACTCCTGCCAAACATTATTTGGAAGATGCAAAAATCCTGCTAACAAACAAAAACAAATAAAACAACAAAAGAGGGATGATATCCTTCTTATTCCTCTTTTGTACATTGCTAGACATGTCTAATTTACAAGTTTCTTCCATCCTTAAACAAGAGACGTTTTATTCCCTCAAAAATATATTATGTACATTTATTTACTTTTTTGCTCTAACTACAAATGGTGTCAGTACAGTTTATCCCATTTCATGCAAATGCAATTACCAAATGAGTAGTTACCATAGCCAGGCATCAACCTATTTGAACTATCAGAAGCTCTTTTTTCTGATACAACAGCCATTTTTTTTTCTGAGGGCAATTAGAAGGGATGGAACTCAAGTAACCTTTATCCACATCACCCCATCACTTTCTCATAAGTGCCAAGGAATTAATTGTTGAACCATTGCAGCCATTACATGTCCACTGCCAGACATAACAGCCAATCATTGCACCAAAATCTATCATACCTTCCTGTATTGTCTAGGGAAATTGCTGATGCTTCAAACAGGTTTATCATAAAGTATCTCCTCAAGTCATATATGTGAACAACTTCATAATTTGGACCGACCGATGCGTTTAGTACCCCTGAATAGTGAATGCCTTGGAGCTGAAGTACATGACCTCCCATTTAGATTCCCAGAAGATTTCACATCCCAACCCTCAACATTCTTCGGAACACACACGTCGAAAAGAAATTGGCCAAGGACACTATGAGCGCTGATGCTTGGGAAGCTAGGTACACAAACAGGTTTTTCTTTTTGTTCGCCTTGCGGAGCCCCAGATTCTCTATCACTGTAATGTCCTGCTGAACTAGGCAAAAAGAAGTGGTCGGTTGGCCCAACTGCAACTCTTCTAAGGCTCTTATTTGAATTGATTGCCACCTTCTGCAGGTTACAGATTAACTCAGATATCTCATCCTGTGTACCATCCATACCAGTTCTTTCTCGTTCAAGCAACATTTTTTGTGAATATATTGAAGAAGCCTTCTCCAATAAATGGCTCACAGCAGCTCTATATTGAATTGGATGGTGTTTGTAATGACCTGGAACAAATTAATAATAATAACAATATCAGGTTAAACTGGTTCAAGGTTGTCACAATGTAGTTGAAATATAGTCTCGGACGAACCAAGGTGAGAGGAGCTACTGAAATTTACAAGGTTGACATCACCATTTAGATTGCGTAGTTGTTGAGCAAATTCATAGATACTTTGGTATCGCACAAGGTCATCATTCTCAGAACATAAAATGAGAAATGGAGCTCCAAAATTCTAAAGACAAAAATGAAATCAGAGTTAACAAAACTAAAAATTACTAAAGATTCCAGGTGGTAAGATAGAACTCACAACAGAAGAATATAAAGCCCGCCAATGCTCAGCAGCTTGGGATTCAAATCTAGTTAGGTACAAAGCATCCAAACCAGAGGTAACAGATTTTGCTACCCAAGAAACAAGTTTTGATGGTCCAGGCACTTTTACAATGGAGGGGTGTAGTGTGAAGCGGAAGCCAAAATCACTGGTAACATCTATTGGACCAGAATCATATATGTGTCCAGAAAGACAGTTCCTAAGTAATTGATAGTTAGGCTACAAGAAATAATCAATAATTAATAAATTTCATGATCACAAAGCACAAGACATCATCAATCAACAAAGACAGAAAGGATCAAATAAAGATGAAATCTTTTTTTTTTTTTTTTTTTATAAAAAACTATAAAGGGAAAAGTGAATTACCAAGTTGAGCGGAGTTTCACATCTTCCATCAATAAGCTGCATTTATATGGAAAGCTATTACAATGGGCATTTCTACTTTAAAAGGACACACAAAAACTTCAAATTCTAATATTCTCCATATCAAACACGAGATTGGATGCCTAGAATTACCTGAAATACCCTGTACAGACATGCTTTTGACCCAGCAGAAAAAGCAGCAAATACAACAGGACATGACCTAGTTCTTAGCTCCTGCATAATCCAAACGATTTTTTTTGCTTAGCACCTATGCTATGACTATGACACAAACTAAGAGATTTGTAGCATAGTATTATTAAGATATTTTGTAAATTGACATTTAAGAGCGTCAGTATAAATCTTAGCATGCTATTCAATTTCTAAAACTAACCTCAATAAGTTCATCAAGAACACAAAATGTCAATGGCATGGCACTTTCATCATGGAAACTGCACGAGAGGAAATATATGATATAAAAATTCCATCAGTACTATGCACCAACCAATTAGTTGAAGAGTATAAATTAAATATGGTGGTAATCTGAGACCAACAAAATGCAAATACAAAATAGTATACCTCGACAGGTTACAACTTGAGCATGTCATTTAAGTTTTTGGCAGAAAAGGATTTAGGCCATGTTAAGATAAACTTTTTATTATAGGAGAAGAAAATAAAAAGGTAAAATGAATTGAACTTCGCCAACAAGCTAAAATCAACTTATGCCGTTAAGTTTTTGGAAAGTTAAATAAGAGAACTTCTATAGAAGTTAAGTGCATAAGCTGATTTTAGCTTATGGAAGAAGCTCAATCCTTTTTACCTTCTTATTTTCTACTCCTATAAGTACTTACAGAGAAGTTGATCCAAATAGGGTCTTAGGATAATAATACAATGCCAAACCACATACAAATGCATTTAATATATTGTCACTGGTATAGAAATTACATTAATCTAACAGGAAGTACAACTTCCTTTTTCCTTTTTCAATGCTTGAAAATCTATTTGAAATTCGTTGCAGTACACTTCAACCAGAATTAAACGCTTCCCAACAAATGTAGTAGAGAAATATATATTCCTCACAAGTATCCAATATTTCCCTATGCATTAAAAAGGGAGCACAAACCTTCCTAAAGAATTGCAGATAAATCCATAGCTATCTCACAAGATTCAACATTAAATTATGGTGTGAATCAAGTAAGTAAACCATAATTAAACCTCTCCAACCAAACAATTTTCTTAATTTAAAAGCTAGATATACATTACCTCCTACCAGTATTGGGAATAACTCTTTTATTCTATTCTTAGCACATGGTCCCCTCTAATTCAAGTTGACAAAGCAAGCTATTATATAGTTTCCACCAACTATATATGAACTTCATAAATATTCTCTCTCATTCTCTCTTACTTCTCCATCAACTGGAGACAAATAACTAATGGATGGTGCAAACCTAATTCTAATCTAAGGATCTGTGCCAACATACAATTAAACGCGACATTAAATAGCATTCTCCTACTTTCACGTGTAAAGCATCTTTCCAAGCCAAACAAACTTCTGCTTCTATTCTAATTCCACATGGTTAGGCAAAAGTGACATGCAACTCAAAAAAGCTCTCCTCTCTCTTATTGGTGCATCCCCATCAGCTTCCTCAAAGAAAAATGGAAAATAAATAAATAAAAACCCCAAGAAAAAAAAAAAAAAAAAAAAAAGACAACTATTCTGTCCCAGAAGCACAACATTTTGAAACACAAACCTTAAAATCATCCACAACAAAGATTAAAGTGATACCAAGATTAAGAAATAGTGTAAGAAAGCTCTGGTTTTTAGAACTATTCATCTTCATCTATCACAAAGCCCATGAATTTGGAGATAAAAGGTTAGTTAGATGGTTAAGAAAGAAAGAATGGAAGGAGAGGAAGGTCGCGGGTTCCACCTTCTACTAACAAAAAAAACTAACAAACTAACAATTAACATTTGCCTATTAAAAAAAAACAAAGCCCGTCAATTTTATTAAATTGTTGACCCACTAATTTCATCCGATAACCGGTGAAAGCAGTTCACAAGCAACACAAAAACTACTACATCAAATAGAGATAAGTGAAACCACGACGTTGAAAGCCAAAAAAAACAAAGACAAAATCCAGAACAAGAAAAAGAAAAAAAAAAAAAAAAAAAAAACTTACGCTGAGAGATAATGGGCAAAACAAACAAGGGAATTCCACCTCAAAGAAGAACACAGATCAACGAATTCTTGTAACAGGTTCTGCGGAACAGAAACCCAAGCGAAGATTACGACGATTCCTCTGAAATCAGTTTCCTCTTTTCTCCCCCAGTAGATGTTACCGCCTCTGACGGCGAAGCCACCACCACGCATAGCTCGGAGACCGACCCAGTAACCGAAACGAGCGAATTTCAGCTGGAAAATTGCAAAGTTGGAAGCTTTTCTATGTGGGAACAGTGAAGGGTGGTGCTTTCTGTTGAGTCTTAATTCGATTGGTTAATGGGTGGGTGATGATGGATGATGCTGGATTTCGTTGGTAGGTCTTTGTGTTGTGGGTAAAAAAATTTGGAGCACGAATTCACGGTCACGAATGGTTCGTCCCTTCGTTGTATTATTCAGTAAGAAATGCCAAATCTATATGAGTAATGAGAGACACACATGAAATGAAGATGATGATAGAGATTTGCTTTCCGCGTCAGCGTTTTAACGTTGAGTTGTATTCTTGCGCTTTTAACCTTTCAGGCGTGTCTCATTGAACATGACCTTCCTACGGTAATTTTTTGTACTTGTGTAATGGGAAAAAGACCTAAAATGTTGCTTGTAAAAAGAAATAAAAGGAGTGTTGTTACGCAAGTGTTTATATTAAATTAATTATTGATTTTAGGTTATTTTTTTATAAAATTAATTAAAAAATAAACAGAAATATGAAAAGTTAGTTGGAATTTAAAAATTAGCAATAAAAATTAAAAAATTAACTTATTAAATTATAATTTTTTAATAAAATAAATTATTAAAATAGATTAAAACTATAAAATGATAAAAAAATAAAAAAATTATAATTTATTTAAAAGGGTAATAATTTTTTTGATAAAAAATATAAAAATATATATAAAAATTAGAAATTAAAAGTTATAAATAACGTTTCCAAAACATTAGAAGTTATTAAAAAAATTATTTACTTTATGCAAAATCTTCAACCAGTAAAAAAAAAAAAAATCAAATGTCTTGCTGATCGTGACCTTAATCACAAACGACTTTAATTTATGCTTATATTTCATGGAGATGAAGAAAAAGTTTGTGAGGGGGGCCACAGTTTATTTCATGAAGAAGAAGAAAAAATTTGTGGGACAAGCAGCATGAATTTTTGTTGCAGTAGAAAGAGACACAAAAAGTTGAAGGAATCTTGCTTTACATGATAAGATTAAATTAAATAAAGGCTAATAATATAATAATATATGTCAGATTATAATGAGAGAGAGAAAATGAACAATACAGGCTGCATTTTATTAAGGAAAAAAAGAAAGAAACAGAGAAGACATTTTGCGGGTCCACATAAAAAAAGTTTTAATTTTTATAAATATCTCTAATTTTTTTTGTTTTTCATTTTTATATTTTAATTTCATAAATTTTAAAAATCTGTAAAACAATTTCTGTATTATTTATTAATAATTTGACATGTATTCAAACATATAATGTTGCATGTTATATCAAAATAACCATATTACATATCACATCAAAATAAACACTTGCATTATATCGCTAAATATATATGATATCATTATTAAATGATGATAAGAAACATTTTAATATATATATATATATATATATATATATCAAAACTAAAGTAAACAATTCTTTTTAAAATAAATCAAAATTTAAAACATCTTTAAGGGGGGACAAATAAAGCATGCAAGAGGAATGTATTCTCTACAAACGTTGTTTGATGACATAAAATTCTGTAAATGTGAATAAAATATATATAAAGCTCTGGGGAACGTTTCTCTTCAAATAAGAGGAATATCTGAAGAATCTACCTGAGGTGTGTCATGGACTCATCACTCACTCATGGCCCCTCGAAGTCCTTGTAAGTGATAACACCTTTCAAATACTTTACCTTCTATCTCAAATATAAGTAATAATATTTTTTAATTATAAATATAAATAAATTTTAATTATTTATATTTTATTTAATGAGATTATCTTTTAAATACCATTCATTTAATACATTTAAAGATATTTTTTAGTTTGATATAAATTTCAATGAATGATAATTTAGAAAAAATATTTATTTTTAATTAGAAATAATAATTTAATAAAATTAACTTATTTTTATTAAGTGTAAAATATTTTTTTTAAACCAAGACGAGAGGGAGTATACTTCAAGAGGAAAAGAAAGAAAACAAAAAAAAAATTGAATAAGAGCAAAGAAGAAACAGAGGAGAGAAACGGATTAGAATATTGAAGAAAAGAAAGAGATAAGAACAAAATTATTAATTATGGCACCTGATGCAAAATTGTCAATAAAAACCAAATGAGCGACGACAGTGCATAGACAAGGAAGTAACAGCATCCTGCTGAGACCCAAATCAAATGGGCTACCAATTGACCCATTGAAATACTAGGGGATTCTATTCGCATATATATTTTTAAAAAATTTAATATTTTCTTTCTCTAATTTATTATTTAAATTTAATTTGATTCTCTAATTTTAAAATTGATTCAATTTGATCCTTTGATTGTTTTGGTTTAATTTCACACTCTAACTTTTAAAATTCATTCATTATTTTTGAAAAATATGACGGTTTAAAATTACTCAGTGATAGATTTGAACAATCAGAAAATATGATTTTTTATAATTTAGATTAAAAAATTAAATTGAATTAATTTAAAAGATTAGAGAACAAAATTGAACAAAAATAATTAAAAGATCAAATTCAACCTAAATAATAAATTAGATGACTAAAATACTAATTTAACCAATTTTTTTCTTTGTTATTCTCATCCTAGTTTATGCTCTTCTCATATCGTACTTTGTTTGGTTTTTGCGATCTTCAAAAATATTCCTTAAGAAAACACAATTTTGTTTATCAAATTATGTAACATAAATGTCTTTCTTCTTGTACAGGAGGGATGCAAAATAGTTTCATAATGAAAATATATTTTTATTGTGTATTCCAATCAAAGGAATTGTGTTTTACCAGTGTATTGTATTTGTAATTCCTAACACATCATAAATATGTTTCTGTTAACATGACATAAATATGCTTTCATTGTGTACTTTTGAAGCATACCCAACCATAGCAAACACACTTCCATAAGTTACCGTGCTTAAAAAAGAAGTGAAGACCTAGAAGGTGTGTCAATGGTGAGAGGAAAGTTGTTGTG
The DNA here is from genome assembly GCA_007407185.1 of Glycine tomentella. Lineage (NCBI taxonomy): Eukaryota > Viridiplantae > Streptophyta > Magnoliopsida > Fabales > Fabaceae > Glycine > Glycine tomentella. The sequence goes on from PYAF01005619.1 coordinate 827,666, forward strand.
GTATAAATCTGGGGTAAAAGAGTGGCTGGAAGAATCATTCGAACAACGTCAACGAATGAGTACTTCGTCAGAGTGATATTCGTCACTATGATACCTATTAAGCTTAAATAACCTTTTGAAAATAAAAGGTTTTCTATTTTAGTTTTGTTAAAAAAATTGTTTTGATTTTAGTTCTTTTAAAGATTCTTTTTGTTTAGTTTTTATTGTCAAGTAATAATATTAAATAATGATGCAACACCGATATTAATAACTCATTAGTTTATCACATCATTAAAGAAGTTAACGGTATAGTGATATATAACTTTTTTTATTTGTAAACTATACTTTTAAAAATTATCATATATTCAAAATAAGTATTGATGGTAGACTAGTTGATGAGGGTTTTAAAAATACCATTTACTAAAAAAATTACACGGTCAAATTTTTTAGTGATGTGTCAAGTAAATAAGTTATCAAAATCATTATTACGTCATAAGTTAATTAATGTGTTACTTGGTAACAAAGATTAAAATAAATAAAAAATATTATGGATTAAAACCAAAATAAATAAATAAAATAAAGGACTACAATAAGAAACTCCCTGTTATATAGGGATTAAAAGTTTATTTAATTTAAGTCAAGGAAAAATTTAAAACATTGATATTAATTAATTTGATTTCCTTGCATTTGGTTTCCTTTGTTGGGTAGGAATGAAATTATTTTTGAGAATTTTTACTATGGTTTAGGCACTAATTAAAGCTAGAGTATGATGTTTGATAAAATAGCTTATAAACTAGTAAAAAGAGAAGTGTGTTTGGATTATATTTATTATGAGAAATAATCAATGATATGATAAAGACAAAATAATAAGTAGTTATTTTTATTTTTATTTTTTCATGATATCACCATAATTTTAAAGAGCATAATTAATTTATTAATTTTGTAACATTATCTGAACATATTATTTACAAGCTAACTAAAAGCCTTACTAAACACACTGGTTAGAACATATCATAAGAATATATAGATGTTTGTTATTGAATTAATCATGTAGTTGACTCAATCAAAACTGGTCAAATACAGTTAATATCGACCCGTTGAACTGGTTTGATTTTTTTGAAATTTTTTTTTTAAATTTAAATTATTATCAATAATTATTTTAAATTTTAGAATATAAATAAACTTTTTTTATTCAAATAATATTAGTTATATATTTATATATAATAAATACATATAATTTATATATATAATAGATACTTGTATATAATAATAGATATAGCAATAACTACAAGACCATTGAATTGAAACAGTTGTCTTAGATCCCAAACTATAAGATCTTAATTTATTTTTACTATTTTAATGAATTATTTATTATTGATCTTCTTATATATAATAATAAGACTATATTTGTTCTGAATTTGTCATTGCTTCACTTGATATACACCTCAAACTGATAGTGGCAATCATGACAAAGCCCATAACATATTCCTTAACGGACTCGCCAACTGGTCTCCACTGTTGTGAAGCGCCAAAACGCCAGCGCCGACAGTGAGCAAAACTACGGCGTTTATGAAGTATGCGGTGAACTTCTGCCTCACGATAAGGAACGCGAAGAACGCTGTGAAGCCGAGCTGCGTTGAGATGATGAGGGCGGAAGTGGACACCGGAAGTCGTGCCACGCCGTAGGCGTAGGGTAGTCGTCGAGCCCGGTGAGGATTCCGGTGAAGGCGGAGGCGGCGAGGAGAGAGGGCTTCATTGAGATTAATTTCGGTTGGCGGTTCCGGCGGCGGAGGTAGTAGACGGCGAGGGGGGAGGAACATGAGGAGGAAGCTGGAGTGCCAGTTTAGGAAGTAGAGACACACAACGAGGGGTCCAGCGGAGGCGCCAATGGTGAGTAAAAGAGAGTTTGTCATGAGAAGAAGGCACTTCATGGTTCTGTCATCTTTGCCTTCTTCGCTTCTTCCTTCAGCCATGCCTTCTGAAATCTGATTCTTCTCCTCTGCTGTTAATTTGGTCCCGATAATGGACCCTCTAACTTGCTTCCTGTTCCAACCTTTAAACGCACATCACTTTTTTTTTTTTTTGTAACATATAATTTTCTTCAAATTAATAACTACACTCAGATTGAATATCATGTTTCCATTTTATAATTTCTTTTATTATTTAAGTTTCTATAATTTTTTTCTTTTCTTCTTCTTTAACTTTCTTTTTTATGTATAGTTCTTTTAGATATAAATTTAGTTTTCATTGCATTTGTAAGGATAGAATTGAACATAATATAGAAGGAAAAAAATTATTATAATTCCCCCAACATTAGGTTGTATCCAAATCATTCAAAGCCTTCTTCATCTTCTTTTTCATTTTTTAGAAAGAAAAAAAACCATTATCAATTAATTATTTTCGTGTTTTTCATGTGTCACATTTATAGTCAAATCTTTAATAACTTTGCAAGTAATAATATCAATCATTTTATATCAAATAATTTTTTCTTTATCTCATTTACATGTTATAAGTTTTTTTTGGAATTTTTTTATCCCTTTAGGGAAAGAAAATCATAAAAATATATAATTTTCTAATATTCCAAGATGATAAACAGATGTATGATATTGTGTTGACAAGACTTTTTAATATAAAGAGAGAAATTAAAAGATACAAGATAAATAAAAAAATCTCTTTTATTTTATAAACTTTTTAGTTCTCTGTTTTATTTTTATTTACTTACTTTAGAATGCAATTTCAAACTACTTTATACTGTAACTATATATATATATATATATATATATATATATATATATATATATATATATATATATATAACGACAACGCAGCGCGCTTATATTTCCACTATCAATATAAAAATATATATCTCTTAATCAAAATTCCTCTCAAGACAAAAAGTAACCAAGGAAGTAACACACTAATTTTTTTAATTTTGTAATTACTTAACCCACTAAAGTGGTACAAAAAGTAACACACCATGCAATCGAACTTAATCCTTATGAAATTCATCATTAATTTATCAAAGTGGTAAGGAAGTAGACTATATAAAGAAAATACAGAAACTTAATAAAAAAAGTTAATATAACTACTAAACTCTTCTCAGTCATTATATATATACTATTAATATAATTATAGTATAAAGTAGTTTGAAAATGCACTCTAAAGTCTATCTTAATAAATTTTTAAGTTTTATTGATTTAAAGCCTGTCTTGACATAGAAATTAAAATCGTAGAAGTCCAGCATATTAAACTAGGTTTGATTCATCATCCTTTATATAAATATGTATTCGGAAAGCATAATGCATGAATATGCATGTCAATTAATAAAATAAATTATAAAAATATATCAATTTTAACAACAACAAAAATACAATAGAAATGTGAACATGAAGACATCATTTGTGTTTTCGCTACTATATATAATATTTATAGTTCTCCTGTTATCTTCTTCCTTTGTATTTTGTATAGTTTATCCATCTTTCCTTTTTTCTTAAGAAAAGAAATTGAATGGTCTCTAATTTCTTAAAAATATATTATCTCTTTTTTTCAAATTTCTTTTGATGTGCTCTCTCTATATATATAATC